>JAVLUX010000030.1:20907500-21147500 GCA_032164185.1 Moxostoma hubbsi | reverse complement strand
CAAGTCTAAATATCTTATATGCTGCTGCTCAGGTGAATGCATCTATTTTTAAAAGGATCTTTAGATATGTAAAAATATTTTTATTTGTAACAATTCTCAGATAACACTTTTTCTTCAGCAGAATAGTTGCTAAAGTTAATGCAAGTAATTCTTAATAAAACTGCATAGTGCCAATTTTCTTCACGATAAGAAATGCACAGTGACATATATATATATATTATGATTCAATAAGTCGTGAGCCATCACGTTATAATGTAGCTGCAGCAAGTGTGCGCAGTTTCAATCTCTCCCCCTTAGATCAGGACACTGCACAACATATAGAAAAGGCGCTGACCGCACAGAGAAATGCCAGTTTCGGAGTTTGTAGTTATTTACATGACCTGCTCCCTTATTATCTGAACTTATGCTATAATGCATTAAATATAACTGCATTTAAGATGTAACACCAGGGTGATCCCTTTAAAGATGCTCAACACGCAAGTTGTTTAAGCGGAACGGTAGCTTATTCCACAACAAGAGTGCTTCTGCGTTTACTTCTTTGGTATTTTTGTAGAATTTCCTCACACTTTGCGAGTTATATCACCTGAAGCTGTGAAAGTTTAGAGTGGATCTGGGCAGTGAGCTGTGTACTTCTTCCTCTCCTCAGTCAGTCATGAACTGCAGTGCTGCTCTCAAACGACATTAGAGTTTAATGTGATCCCAAACGACTATTCGACAATGAAAATTTTTGTTGACACTGTCGATAACGTCGACTAATTGTTTAAGCCCTTACCCCACAAAGGGTGCTAAAAGAAAACTGGTTTCCCAGCCCAAATAAATGCATTTATTTTTATATTATTAGTTTAATAACTTGGGTCTCTGATACTCTGAAACGATAAGAAAATAATTAAAATAAATTGAGACATTCTAAATCTCTTCATAAATTTGGACAGTTTTAAAATATTTATTGTAGCTTTGCACTCTCAAATACATAATTTGTAAGGCAAAAACCTGTGTGAAAAACACTTTGGTGTGAAGTTGGAGCTGAGGTTGTCTGACGTGTCACTTCATAGACTTCAATATATTTGGAAGTGTTGACGCGAGTCATGTGAAGGCCCTCAACATGTATAAACATTGGTCACTTTCAACAGAGTATTTAGCAGAGATGGGTCACTTCTATTAAAATAAATGGGTGAAACTGGAACACCTAACTGCAGTCAACGGATGTAGAGTATAAGTTACACCTTACAAGTAAAAGAGCCAATCAACTTTTAGATACAGACATCACCTATCAATCGACTCGACAATGTGCATGCGCATTGTCTATACAAGCTGAGAAAATTTATGATACCAGTGCTATCAGATTTTACTCCTGATTTGAAATATGTCCTTTGATTGTAATCTTGACCCACCGTTTAGGAGATTACGGTCTTTTCACATTCAAGAAGACAGGATGAAACTAGCATGACTGGAAATAGCCTCCCAAGAGCATTACAAAGATGGCCGACAGATTTGCTTTACGGATTAATAGCTCTTCCGCGATGAACAAGGTAGACTTGCATGCCGATGCTGAATAAACTAACAACATGCCCCTCTAATTCTGTCGGTACATGTTCCAGGTCATTCAGTTTGTTTATGAATGAGAAGTTTCACAAGTGCCATTTCTCACTGTGCACATGCTGCTGTAGCAAAGCACGTGATTGGCTGTAGCTGTAACCAATCAAGCGATCTGCCTTGGTTGGACCGCGATTGCCAAGCACACGATTGGCCGTAGCTGTAATCAATCATGAGGGTGTAAGCACCCTTAACCACTGATGTTGGTTTTGGAACGTGGAAGTAAACGTTTGCAGGGTAAACTCGACAGTGGTGAATGGGAGACAAAAGTAAATATTATTTTCCACTTACCCATTTGCTCCATGAGCTAAAGAAAAAAATCCATTATTACATTTGAATAACTTTACAGAAGGGGGGAAAAAAAAATAGAAAGCGGTGGATTAAGACAGATGGGAGAATATGCCAAATTTACTGGCACTCACTCAAATCTAGATTTTTATCAAACTCATGGATGATTCCTGGTTTACTCAATATTTTTCAATTTTTTCAATATTTTTTTTTTTTTCAAATTTTAAATGTACTCCAACATGATTAAAATGTTATGCTCTTTATTAGAATGCAAGGCAACCTGGTTAGAGAAACCCAAGTTCATTTCATTATAGGAAATAAAGGTGTGCAAGAAAAAATTACAAATGCACCACAGGGGGAAGTTGTCAACATAGTGTTAATGTTCACTCAGAAATAATAGAATAAAAAGAGAAAACTGCTAAATACTTAGCCAGTATCGATACTAATTTTATCTAAACCAAGTCTGTCTAGAAAGTTATCTAGAAATCAATATCTATGAACTATTAAAGTTCATCTAGAAAGTACTCATTGTATATCAAACAATGTGTGTGTACATTCACAAACCCCTGCAGACAGAGATGCATTCTCTTGCATCTCCATGATTTGAAATGAAGTGCCCATTACGGTCACGTAACTAAAGCTTTTTATGGGTAATAAGAAGTTCATCAAAATGTGCACGACGTGGCTAGTTGTGTTCTTAAGCCGGTGTATACATCCATGATGGACGAAGTTGAGCTATAATCACACTCTGTACAATCAGACTGGGAATATTATTGCTGTCTTTTATATCAGTCTCTGTGTTAACCTGTCACACCTCTGCTCTGCAGCTGAGCAGAAGCGACATTACGACAAGTTCTATGAATTCTTTTTCTCTTCTTTATTAAACCTTTGCTGGATTTACAACATAACTATAGTGTTTGCAATGTTTTTATGTAAAATTACATTACTTTTAGTTAAGTGTCTAAAGAAAAATTCAAATTATTCTGAAAAACCACCCAGCCCCTACTAGATTAACACTGCTTAATAAGGCAGAAACACGTCATTGCAGTCTGTGAAAAAGGTCAGAATTTGTGTATCCGATTCCTATTCCAAATCCCGATCCTTATCATGTTTTTGTACATGTAACGAAAACTTTGCTAGCAACACCATCAAACCGTTTTATTAAATTATTTACTTTTCCATAACTGGAAAACTGCACTGTAAAATGACAGATTTTCCAGGACGCGTGGGAACTCTGGTCATGTCACTGAAACAGGTCAATAGAGCTGGGGTTTTGTTTACTGCCCCCTGCTGTAAACAGGTGGTACTTCAAGCTTGAACTGCTCCGATGGAAGGAATATTCCATATTACGGTCTGGGGACATGATTAATTGTGTTAATGAAGTGCAATGAATTAACATGTTAAATGAACTGCGCGTTTGTTTTCAGAAGACAACTTTTATTATACAGTAGCAGTCATTATTCATTTTCATTTAATGGAAAAGAATGATCAAGTATATTCTATTCTATTCTATATTCAGGTTTAAAATGACATGTAGGTGAGTAAATTCTGACAGAAAATATTTTTGGGGGTGAACTATCCCTTTAAGACCAGTTTAACAGCTATTTACTCAGAATCAACAAGTGCTAAATGAACCGAGCAAGACCATCTCAAGCACACTGCATCACTGCTTTAGGTTTCTCAGATCAGGCTGCATTCACACATTTAGAAAATGAGTTCTGCTTTGCTGTGCATCAGCTGAAAAGTTCCCAAAGATTTACGTCAAACAAATAGTTGCAGAGCAAATAAGGGTCACCAACCACATGGGTTCTGACAAACTTTCCCTCTCATATTACTCATTATCATTAATAAAGATCTTTAGTTATTACCACCCTAACCTATGTTACATAATCTTCCCTATGTACTCCGAGCAAACACATAAAACAAAACCGGTATTCATTCTGTCTTCATACTAAGGGAACCATTAAGAACAATCTCACAAAGGTTTCGAGTCAAAGGGTTGTACAATTAAAAGACACGCAGATGGAATAAAAACGGCATGACTGGCTCTCCAGAGAGGATGGGTGACCTTGCTGCGTTGAGCTTCGTTAAAGAGCTTTGAGGACTCTCTGTAAACAGCCTGTTTATTTCTGGCTGCTGGGTGGATAAATGAAGAGAGGTATAGTTGGGGCTGGTCAATTATGGCAAAAATCATAATCATGAATATTTTGGTCAATATTGAGATCACGATTATATAACATGATTAATCATTGACTTTGGAAACATCATGCATTTATTGAACTTAAAAAAAGAAAGAAAAAAAAAGAATTTAACAGCAGATTTCCTTGACCTTGAAACAGAAACTGCATTGATAGGGGAGGAGTCTATTGTCATATGATAATAATGTTACATATGGTAATATGTACATACTGTATGCCGCCTGTAAATCAAACAGGGCGCAGCTGTTTGATTTAGATCGCAAGCAAATTAGATCGCAAGCAAATTATACAACTATGCACTCTGGATTACTTTCAACAGCAGAATAAGAATATGAACTAATAAGTGACAAGCCTAGGCTATCATAAATATAGCCATATATTTTTTTTTGTTATTGACATTTTATACAGTCTGCTTGTTTGTTCGGGAAAGTAAAATTGTAAAATTGCCCATTCAAAAATCACTTGTCCCGGACAAGCGTTAATGCCAGACCTAATTAAATACTGTATTCAACATTCTCCGATAGCAATTTTTTAAAGTAAATGTGTGTTGTTTTAAAAGGAGTTTTGGATATTATTTTGGAAAACAAGCCAAAAAAGACCAATCAAAAATGTATTTTGTTCCAGTGTATAATGGGCCAAGACACACTCTCACCATTATGTTCATTTCAATCCATCTTTAACTCACAAAAAGCAAACTTTCACTACTTAATAGAGCTGCATATCACAGATTTTCTTCATGAGATACACACAGTGAACATGACACGTATATTATGATTCACTACGTCGCGAGCCATCACGTTATCATCTAGCTGCAGTAAACGAGAGTCCCTGCGCCAGAGTGTGCATAAGCCAGGAGAATAAGCCAGGATTCAATATCTTCCCCGGTCTCTTCACGCAACTCATAGATATGGCACTGACTGCACAGAGAAATGCCAGTTTATGAGTTCATTTTTATAACCCACTTCCTTATTATCTGAACTTTAATGAAGGATTTAGAGATATAAAATCAGGGTGTTTCATCGTGAAACAGAATGCGGCACAATAATAGTTTATCTCAATTTTCTTGTTTTCATAATTGTTGGAAGCTAAAATCATAATTGAAAATAACATTTTATTAATCGCCCAGCCCTAGGTATAATGCAACACAAGCTTGCGGCTACAGCAGTTTAAAGCCCAAACATACTTTACGCAAGTACGTGAATGCAGACGTACCTTGCTAAGCAAGCTTGATTTCGCGTTATGAAATGTATCAGTGCTTAATTCATAACACAAGTATGCACTGCATTCTCAGCATTGCCGCAAGGGGCGGTAAAATGGATTTTCTTCTTTCAATCAACAACTGTAATGGCAGACTCGGGCAGCAGTTGAATCTTTTGAAAAATATATATGACATTTTGTGCCCAGTCCATTCAAACAAACTTGTTTTTTCTCTGTGTCTCTCCCGACTCCTCTCCCACATCCGGGCTGCATCCGAAAACGCAGGCAGCAGATTTGCTGCCTAATCAGTTAATGGCTTAACTGACAGCTGTTTTGAATGAATTGAACTCTTGCAGAACTGGTCTCCAAACAGTTTGAAAAGAACCTCGATTTTATCCTGCATCCACATACAGCCTCTTAAGGCAGCATTTTCCTGTTTCGGACGCAGCACCGCTTTCATGGTCATGCCTAAAAAAAGCTATTGCCCTCTTGTGGTCTGAGGTTTGCCAGATCAAACGCAAGAGCGCACTTAATGTATGTACAATGGGACCACACGTTGGCCAAGTGCTCATGTCTGCGTACTTGCGTGAAGTATGTTTCGGCCTTAAAGAACTATAACAGACCAATGCACTGCCTTAAAGGGATAGTTCACCTAAAAATGGAAAATTCTGCCATCATTTAGTCACCCTATGACTTTCTTCTGTGGAACACAAAAGGAGAAATTTAGCAGAATGCTAGACTCCGTCACTCTTCACTGTCATTGTATGAAAAAAAGATGCCAATTTGTGTTCCATGGTAAAACAAAAGTCATAAGGGTTTGGAATAACATTAGAATGAGTAAATTGACATGCTATGTAAAAACTACCTCTTCAAATCACGGTTTACTGTCAATTCTAGCTTGATTATCACTATATATCAAAAAGCCCACATCTGATTATGGTTACACCAGTCATAAAAAAATAAATAAAATCATCTTGTCTCCTCTTTCCCAAATTTGCTGTGATGTGAAGCTAGGGAGGGAAAGGGAGGCTAATTAAAGGACAGATGATTATGGCTTGTTGAGAAGAGAGAGAGAGAGCTGTGGAACTCTGTGATGTCTGTACAAGAGCACTCAGAATAATGAGCTCATTACATAGACAGCACTGCACTGCCAAGCGCCCGTAAGAAAAAGATGTTGCATTCACCAGCTGCTGTATTATAGATCTATTTTCTAATAACAATACTCACTAAACTTTTCCATGGAAAATCAACATACACATGGGAAAACGTTTAAGCAAATAATGTTATGGCCTGCGAATACAAGTTTATAACTAGATTTGAACCTTTTCTGAAGATTCTAGGGCATTAGGGGTGTTTGGCAGGGCATTGCTGTGCGGTTCCTTAGGTTCTCAGCGCAGTTCTTAGTTATGCTGTTGTTAGGGTGTTCCAAGTTACTACTAGGTGGTTTCTTTAAAGCAAAACAGTGGTTCCTGAAGTAAAAATCCCATTCATTCTTCCCATAAGGCAAAATGTATTTATAGCAGTAACTAAAAAAAACCTTTAAAGACAGACCTACTGAGAGCTCAGAGGTTGTTAATCGTTGTTAAAATGCTCCTGTTTAAGTACAAGTCTGCCTTATTTCAACTTCATAAATATAAACACACACACACACACACACACACACACACTACATTTCACCAAAACAATTAAGATGGTTATTTATATCTTATTATTATTTATATCCGCTACTTCAGTGTGTCAATAGGAAATATAAATTTTATACTCCCAAACATTCCTTTTGCGAATAGAAGAACAGGGAGCCCTGTAACAGATGTCATGACAGAGTGGGCACAGAGCCCCCCACTGAACATCGAACGTCAGTCTGGGATTACACGATGAGACAGAAGTAATTGAGACAGCCTAAATAAATAAAAGAACTGTGGCAAATTCTCCAAGAAGCTTGGAATATCCCATCTGCCAACAACCAAGAAAAATTGTGTCCAGGTGTAAGTAGGAGAATTGGTGCTGTTATGAAGGCAAGTGTTACACCAAATATTGATTTAGTTTTTTTTTTATGTTTACTGGACTTTGTATGTTGTTAATTTATTAAGAAATCCTCACTTTGAACGTTTTTCACAGTACTGTGTGTGTATATACACATGTATATATATATATATATGTATATATATATATATATATATATATATATATATATATATATATATATGTATATATATATATATATATATATATATATATATATATATATATATATATATATGTATGTATATATATATATATATATATATATATATATATATATATATATATATATATATATATATATATATATATATATATATATATATGTGTAAAAAAACAAAAAAATGTGAAAATTTGTTTTGAAGACAAAAATATAATTGTGCCACCACATTAATTTATTTCATTGCAAAACAAAATCTTGTATAATCTCACAAATTTATTTTGAAATTGATGACTTGGACCAAATAATTATGAAAAGCATCCAATAAGTGCCCAACATATATGGGAACTCATTCAATACTGTTTAAAAGCATCCCAGCGTGATACATCAAGAAGTTGGTTGAGAAAATGTAAAGAGTACATGTCTGCAAATTCAAGGCAAAGGGTGACAACTTTAAAATTATAATAAAGAAAAAGTGTTTAAAAAATGTTGACCGGTAGAGTGTGTATACACACACACACACACACACACACACACACACACACACACCCACCCCAGTATATCGTCGCTGTCTGATGAAAAGCACGCATGTCCAAATAAGTGTGTGAGAGCATGGAAAAACACTTTCCTCATAAACAATCTTACAAAATGAATTGAAAATAACAGTCACCTTTAGCACCATAATTAGAATTTTCATTACACATCTGTTTGTGAACTTTTCAATATTTGAATTGGACATGGATTTTCGTTAGTGAACGTGGACGTACACGGTTTTCTTATCATGGTTCCAAGGGAGCATATTCAATTAAAGACTCAAGTCTGTTTTTGTTGCCAGAGCTCAGTTGGTAGGTTATCGATTGCTGAGAATTTATTTTTGGATAACTCTGTATAGAAGCGTCTGCCAAATGCGTACATGTAAAAGTAATGTGCTGGACCAAACTAAGTTCATCTCTAGGAGACAGAATGAGTCTCCTTCCTGAATGGTATGATGGCTGCATGGTCCCATGGTGTTTAAAGTGCATCCGGAAAGTATTCACAGCGCTTCGCTTTTTCAACATTTTGTTATGATACAGCCTTATACATGTACATTAGTATTCACAGCCTTTGCATTGACACTCAAAATTGAGCTCAGGTGCATCCCGTTTCCACTGATCATCCTTGGAGATGTTTCTACAACTTGACTGGAGTCCACCTGTGGTAAATTCAGTTGATTGGACATGATTTGGAAAGGCACACACCTGTCTATATAAGGTCCCACAGTTAACAGTGCATGTCAGAGCACAAACCAAGCCATGAAGTCCGAGGACTTGTCTGTTGACCGCCGAGACATGATTGTATCGAGGCACAGATTTGGGGAAGGGTACAGAAAAAATTTCTGCAGCATTGAAGGTCCCAATGAGCACAGTGGCCTCCATCATCTGTAAATGGAAGTTTGGAACCACCAGGACTCTTCCTAGAGCTGGCCACCTGGCCAAACTTTGGCCTGAATGGCAAGCGTCATGTCTGGAGGAAACCAGGCACCGCTCATCACCTGGCCATGTTAATCCATTAATCCATTTTGGAACAAAATGTGAAAAAAGTGAAGCGCTGTGAATATTTCCGGATGCACTGTATACTTGTGTACTATTGTTTGTACAGATGAACGTGGTACCTTCAGGCATTTGGAAATTGCTCCCAAGGATGAACCAGACTTGTGGAGGTCCACAGTTTTTTTTTTTTTTCTGAGGTCTTTGCTTGACATCATAGAAAAATCAAAAGAAACCAGCCAAGAGGCATGGAGTTTGAAGGTAGGCCTTAAAATAAATTCACAGGTGCACCTCCAATTCAGTACAACTCCTATCAGAAGCTAATTGTCTAGGCTTGACATAATTTCAAGCTGCTTAAAGGCACAGTTAACTTAGTGTATGTAAACTACTGACCCACTGGAACTGTGATATAGTCAATCAAAAGTGAAACAATCAGTCTGTAAACAATTGTTGGAAAAATTACTTGTGTCATGCACAAAGTAGATGTCCTAAATGACTAGCCAAAACCATAGTTTGCTAAACAATTTGCTAAAAAAGACAGAGTCGAAATTAAGATCAGAGGTTCTAAAGGGCTACATTGGGCCCAAAAACAATGATCTCAGTCTTGCTTTCATTCTTTTAAAAAATTTAAGGACATCCAAGCATTTAAGTCAGAGAGGCAGGCCAGTAGCGAGTCAATACACTTCTTATGTTTCAAAGGCAAATAGATTGGGTGTCATCTGCATAGCAGTGAAAAGAGATATTGTATTTCTTAAAAATAGAAACTAAAGGAAGCATAGGGAGAGAAAATAAAATGGGAGCAAGAATAGAGCCTTGGGGAACACCACAAATAAGTGGAGCCGAACCAGAGGAAAATTCACTGATATTAACTGAGAAGCTCCTATTATTAAAATAGGCTTGAAACCACTTTAGAGCCTTTCCTTGAATACCTACACATTGCTGGGAGATCAAGACAACATGGTCAACTTTATCAAAGGCAGCACTTAAATCTAAAAGCACAAGCACTAAAGAATTACCGGAATCAGTAGTTAAAAAGACATAATTTAAAACTTTTACTAATGCCGTTTCAGTAGAGTGGTATTTTCTAAAAGCTAACTGAAAAACATAAGATAAAATTTTCTTCAAAGAAACCATGTAGCTGATGAAGAACTGCTCTCTTTCTGAATTTCTGAAATGGAGATTAGAAACGGTCTAAAATTAGATAAAACTGTAGGATCTAAATATGGCTTTTTAAGAAGGGGTTTAACAGAGGCATGCTTCAAATAATCGGCTACAATTCCAGATTCAAGGCACTTATTTATAAAATTTTTAAGATTGTGCCCAATCACATCAAAAACTTGTTTAAAAAGATGTGGGGGAATAACACAAAAAAAAGGAACCAGTGGGCATCACTGCAAACAAAACACCAAAACAGCTGTGCAGCGACCGCTCATTCCCATGACACACTGCGAATTACGTGATAGAGTCGGTCTCCCAAAACTCTCAAACTATGTATATATTTGCATATATCGAAATATTTTGCAATAAAAATTAAAAATACAGTAGATTCCATACTTATAATTAGCAAATTTAAAATCAATAGTTTTCTATATTTCCATTGTTTTTAATTCCATTACATCTTTCACAAAGCTTCATGGAATTGTCCTTCATTTTACTGATGTTGTGAAGTACACAGTCTGGAAGTATTTTGTTTGATTTTCAAATACGTATTTGCCTCAAATCAAAGTTTGTAATTTTCTGATTTACCTGGGTGGTTTGGTTAACGGCTTAGAACTCTTTTTATGAAGGATTTTATGAACGAGTTGGAAAATAATTCTGAAACCGACTGCTAAAAATTCCAGGCAGCAGACACTAACCTAGTTTCCATCCACTTTTCGCATTGTTTTATTATCGTCAAAGTGAAAATACGTAAAAAATGTTTAGGAAATTTGCTGTCTTCTGCCGGTTTCAATTCAAATGGTCTTGAAGTGTGTGGAGGGCTACAAAACAGACTTACATCAGTTCTGTCTGGAGGAATGGGACAAAATTGCAGCAACTTATTGTGAGAAGATTGTGGAAGGCTACCCAAAACATTTGACCCTAATTAAACAATTTAAAAGACAATGCTACCAAATACTAACAAATTGTATGTAAACTTCTGACCCACTGGGAATGTGATGAAAGATATAAATCTGAAATAAATTATTCTCTCTACTATTATTCTGATATTTCACATTCTTAAAATAAAGTAGTGATCCTAACTGACCCAAGACATGGAATGTTTTCTACGATTAAATGTAAGGAAATTGCAAAAAAATGAATTAATGCAGATGTGTTTGCAGCATCGGATCTGTGCAGGTATGCGGTTAAGACCAATCCATAACAGTGTGAGTAATGCTTTGCGTACAATAAATTGGCTTTCAAGGATGTATACCTTGTCATCATGACTAATACAGGATAACGATTGGGGTAAATTCTGTCATGTGACACTATATTTCTGTGTTTATACCCATTATCTTGACAAAAATGTTGGTGTTTCCAAACCAGTTTTTTGCGACATTTTAAGTATCAACAAACAGTTTATGTGCTAGAGTTAAACGGAAAAATATTATGTCGACTATTGTGAAATTTTAGCGATTATTTGCGTTTCCATCAGCTATATCTGTAAACTTTTTGGTGACCTAAACTTTTGTAGCAAAATTTTTTAGTGTTACACCCAATTATACAAAGTCAAAAGAGCCTACCCCCAAGTCACTATGATATTCTAGGGTCTCTAGTTATGGCTTAGGTCCCTCCAATGCATGTCAGTGGAATATATTTCGCCTGTTTTTTCATCCAAAGTAGCAAACATTTTTTAACTGATTGCTTGGAAAAAGTAAAAGCTCAACAAGCAACAAGATTTGAGGTATAATTCACACCAGTCATATAAACAGTGTAGTATGAGTTACATGCCTAAGTTAAATACTTACTGTTACGTGTTTGTTCAAATCCCTTACTCTGAGCAATAGCAATAGTAATGATTGTCTTAGCAAGCACAGCTAATTATGTGGCAGAGATATAAAGTGTCTGTACACACTTCTAGGTAGAACAGAAAAACCTCAAACATCTCTGTATCGGTGCTCTCAAAGGGCATATAATTACAGCAAAAAGGTAAGCAGCAGTTACCATTAAAATAGGTCAAACACAACTCTCTTCTAAAGCTCAAGCATTTATAAATCTTCACTTGTCCCCTACCTTCAGGAAACTGTATGCTCAAAGGAGACCAGACAAGCCTGTTTGAGCAACAAAAGGCGATAAGAGGCCTCCATTCAAGCTGGCTTACAGCCATGAGAACTGAAGCATCAGCGCTTCCATACCCAGAGCACACGTCCAACACAACAATAGTCATTGTCAGACCTTCCCCACCACCAATCGCATAGAAAATGGAGCTAGTCTGTGCTTTGAGGAAGTGGGGATAAGATACCGCACCTGGAAAAGCCTGGTGAAGATGTCGAACTCAAAGACGGAGATGTAGTCATTGCAGGTGAGGTCAATGGTGGATTTAAGAGCCATGGCCTCGAGGCCTGAGCTGATGGGGTGGAATTCATGCAGGGCTTGCCGGAACACCTTCCAAGGCACAATGGTCCTGAAATTAAGGGAAAATTACAGAAATGAAGGTTATGTAATCAGAATAAAAGATAATCTCTTTATTTAATATTTAATTTCTGCTTCCTAACCAAGTTCCTATGAAATCATTTGATGAGCAGTTTTCTTTCCTGTGCCGACATATTTCCTATTGAAACAATATTGGGGAGGGATATATCGATGGTCTCATCCCCTTTTAAAATAGCCAATAGCCTTTCATGTACGTCACAGCAATGAAAACTATTAATGAAATCATGCAACTTATGATTGCCAGTCCCAAGTTGTTGGTAGGGACATTCTACCATTTTATTTGACAATCTAAATGAGGGCAGGATGAGTCATTAATACTTTTCATCTGGTTTCCTGGAATTTCAAATATGTATATCTGCTAAAAGTAAAGTCTGTCAGTGTTTAGGAGTACACAAGAATAAAGATGATCTCAAACCTACTGTACATGTACTTAATGCACTGTGTTTTTCATGGGGTCTTTAGGCTTGCCAAAGTCCATCTCCTTTTGTGAGATGAGCTTGAGCTTTTTCCATGAGAATATGATGTGTTAATCTTTTACAAGAACAAAGATCATATTAAACATCTCACTTGTCCCCAAACGATTTTCTCCAGAACTCTGCAGCATCTGCTTTGGTAATTCTGAAGTTATCTCCTTGAAACAGTCCATTAGGAAAGATGGCTTTGAGCTCAGCTAGCATGTGACTGAATATCAGCGACAATTTTGTCAGGTTCCGTCTGAAAGAGAGGAAACAGAAGAGTTTTACTATCAATCAGAGGTCCAATATATTAAAAACACAACCTTTGTAATTTCGTGATGATGAAGTCCGGAAATTTCATTAAACATGGAAAAATCAATAACATGAAGAAAAAGAAAACATTAACCAACCACGGCAAAACAGCAAAAATGGCCAGAGGCCTGTATAAAACTTTGGGCAAGTTAAAGGAACTGTTAGTTCCCCTATCAGGCCAATTCTGCCTTGTTACAGCTTGCACACATATACATTTGGTTTCTGTTATTCACAAAACAAACTTTTAATGAAAATAAATAAATAAATATATATTTGGCATGTGTAAAAAAAATGTTGCTTAAATGTTTTTTTTTGTGGTGGGGCTAGTAATAAATAAATACAAATAATAATACAAATAAATATTATTTATTTATTTATTTATTTATATATATATATATATATATATATATATATATATATATATATATATATATATATATATATATATATATATATATATATATATATATATATATATATATATATATATATATTTATTTATATATATATATATATATATATATATATATATATATATATATATTATATATATATATATATATATATATATATATATATATATATATATCTATCTATCTATCTCGACAGGGAAAGTACAAATCTAAATGGAACAATCTTTATTGTTGAGCCCTGATTAATGCTTTTTAGTCTTTCATTGAGCCATGTTTTTAAAAGAAGGCTTTTTTTTCCCCCCATCAATCGTAGACGCTGAAAACACTACCTACTATCAACACTCAGCAAAGTAAAACAATGCTATTGGGTAATGAGGGCACGGTGAGGGGGCCGTGCTTAACCCATATCAGCAAGGACTAAAGTGTACGTTATAAATGCCTGTTGCATTTTTCTGATTCCACCAACCCTGGGCACATTCGCCCAAGGCAAGCAGGCGAGCAGGGAGGGCCACACTGCACGGCAGGAGGAGGAAGTGCAAAGAAATCCATGATTTACAGGGCAGCACAGTGGGGGATTGTACAAGTGCTCCAGACTGGGGAATTGACATGCACAAGAGAGAGTCTGAGTGTGGCCACACCACAGCTGCCTGCAAAAAGTAAATCCTTACTCTGACTACGAGAGAAAAAGAGAGAGAAATAGTTTACACAATACACTCAAACACATCTTAAGAGACAGAATAAGGAAAGAGTGGAGTGTAAAGAGAAGAAATAGTGGGCATAGTTGTGCGTGTGTGTACAATGGCTCTGTTTTGTTTTTGGATGAGCACTTGTCTTTTTCATCCAGCTCATGTCAGGACTCGGCCGTAAGGATTTTTTTTCGGCTGGCCTTGTGGGACCAGTTCAGATTTTTACTTTCCCTGCCAACATTTTATCTAGCACCAAAGTTAAAGTTTTATTTTTTGTATTTTTTCCAGAAAAAGAGAAGTAAAAACAACTAACAATTTAATAAATTCCATAAAGTTACTAGGCTTTTAATTTGCAATAATAGCTGCAAATTCAACAGCCATAAAGTATTTCCATGCTAATTTATAAACACAATCCTGCTAGAGAATTATGGCATATAATGCAAACTATTACTAAATGTTCATAATTTTTCACCCAGTCTAACTGACTTTTAGCTTCTCAGACACATTCATGCTCGCAATTTCAACAAACAAACCATATCCATGTTAGCCAGCTAGATAACGTTACCTCGGTGACAAGTTAAAATAAGCAGATTCTGTAACAACCACGTTCAATACCTCAGTGTGGTACGGTGGAGGGCGGGACCGGCGCGTGATTGCGCACGCCCGGTCCCGTATCGGGCTGATTGAGCCGGCAAGAGGGTTAAAAGGCCACTCGCAGACGGCGATCGAGAGAGAGAGCTTAATCAGCAGACGTCTGCTGTCCTAAATGTTTGTTATAAGTTCTTTATTAAATTATTATTTATGTTGACAAGCCGGTTTCTCGCCTCTTCCTTGCCCATGATTTGATCTGTGTTACACTCACAGAGAACCAAATGTTTTGTTTTTTGCAAGGCATAAAAGCACATGCATGTAGTGACAGTGCAGGTCTGGCCTGATGCAAGTGACGGTTATGTACTTGAACGGAAGTTCAACACCTGAAAACACCAGTGCCCACACAGCCTAGGCTTTGGGAACAGTTGTTGTTTTTAAAGGTCTTGGAGCATACGGGTGCAACATACATTCTGTGTATGCCAGTTGTGCCAAAAGAACACATAAGAGGAGTTAAGCAATGGTATTTGTGTGGTGAGAGCACAGCTTATTAAAGAATGGCCACTTTTAACCAATATATTTCATGTTTGGAAGCTTGACACACAAGAGGGCAATGCAGAGGAAGTGGACTTCAGCACACTCTTTGCTGTGTATATTTATGTAGATTTAATCCACGAGAGAGAGTAGAGGCTTTCAGACAGAGACTCAAACTAAGTAGGGCACAGATGCACAGAAAGCCCAGGCTCATGCGGCCGGGCTCATTCAATAACTCAGTAAAGCTGTCGGATAGAACACGGCATGTGAGAGCAGCACTCGGCTAATCTGAGAGTCAGAGGTTTCACTCTTTAGAACAATAACAGAAGCGTTCATACCAACACCTAAGACCAGCCGATATATACAGTATAAAATAATCATGATGATTTTTCTCCTAATAAAAAAAAATTAAGCAGCATGTGCATATGGTGATGATTTTAATATGTTTTTTTTTTATCCATTTAATTTCCTAAAATTAAAGGAAAAAGGGAGTGTGTCAGAGTAATTTTGTGACACTTTTTTGTCTCGACATGAGTTTAAGGCTACATCCACTAGTGCTATCAAATTAAAATTTGAATATTCAATAAATAAATAAAAACCATACACATTTGAATGCTAAAACCATGCATTCGAATTTTGGATGTGTACCAAGCACTGATGATGACTTCAGACCGATCCCATTCTGGCACTAAAAAAAGGCTGGATGCAGCACAATAATACAGTGAAAAAGAAAGCAGGTGTCTCAAGATGCATTTTAAAGATTGATATTCTTTTTAACTTGACACAGCATCTAAAAACACAGCGCTCCTGCACGAGACACTGAATAAACAATGAAACACAGCAGTCAAGCGCGCGTTTAACACAAATGGCAAACTGGATGATTGCAAAAGTGCTCAGTGTGAACAGCCCCTTAGGTGGAGGTCTTGATCTCTTATGAGCATTTCTAAGATTTTAAAACGCTTTGTTAGAAAACAAGTTCAATTTGGAAAAGTGTGTATCTAGATCCTACCTTTCTGATCCATTCTGTAGTGCTCCGCCTGTTTGAACAACCCCTGACCTGGACTCATAGTCTGAGCCACTTAACCACCAAGTTTTGTAACTGATATCTGGGAATATTACTACAGTACATACAACTTTAATGAATGGAAAACACTGTGGTATCACCATTAGTATGATGATTGAGTCAGGGGATGTACTACCGGGTTATTAAAGCATTTGAGCGTTTTTTCTACCCTCATTTTACTTTTTAATTAACATTTGAGAATATGATGACAAACTATTTATTCATGTATTTTTTTTATTTATGCATATTAGTATAAAATTGAATGCTCTTTTTCTGGTGGACAAAGAAAACAACATCCATTTAAAAATCTGCTGACTTTAATTCCAATTTTGGTCATTTTTAAGGCAATAATTAAAATGTAGTTTCTTAGTACCAGTTTATACACGTATGTCTACAATACTACAAATCACACTTAAACCAGAAGTGCATCAAATCTAAATGAAATGCCAATTTTTAAACGTTACTCTAACATTTATTGTTTATACTAATATAATATAGCCTAATAATAATAATAAAGTTATTATTACTATTATTATAGAATTATTATTTAATCAACAGCCGATGTCCACACCAATACATTTTTGTCTCTTTCACACTAGAACAATGTTTTTGTCCACTGATAATTGAGATTTTGTAAAATGCTCTCAATTGTTAAGTGTACTTTGAAAAACAAGACAAAACAAGACTTCAGGAAACTGAAAATGGGGTCTTCAAATAAAAATTTTCCAGTTGCAAAAAAAAAAAAAAAAAAAAAAAAAACCACACACAACTTTAGACTTTCATATCTGTGAATCACTTCTTTCTAACCGCAAGTTTCAATGATTCAACAATGGATTTGTGTTATCCTTCAAAAATGTTCATGGAATTCCCTGTGCACCATTTTTTATATATTAAAATGTTTTAGTAAAAATGTTGTATTGTTAATAAAAGTATTGCTGTTTATTAAAAAGTACTGTTTTATTGGTGCATAAATAAAATATATGTCAAGCTTCCTTGTGTTCATTTAGTGAAAAATAGTGTGGAAAAAATGCCTCCAATATTGTCCACTAGATTTTAAATATACTTCTTTCATTAAACATTTTGAATCTATTTGGCTACAAAGGCTGAAATTATGCCCTTTAAAACCGTTTGACAGCAAATTCATAAATATAGAGATATACTGAATATTAATACATAAATAGAAATTAGGGATGGGCAATTTTGAAGAATTTTGTAGTCGAGTACTCTAACCCACAAACAATGAGTAACCGATTACTCTTAAATGAAAATGTAATTTAAAAATAACACATGACACGTATGTGAATCTTATATTTTGTTTTATTCACAAACGTTACCAAGAACGGTATAAAAATAAGATAACTACATCAAACTATACTTTTTTTTTTAATGAAATGAACAAAATACATTAATAAAAAAAGATTAAAAAAAAAAAAAAACAACATTAAAAACATTTCAAACAGAGTTTCCATAGAAACCAAAACTGAGGGCATGAGAGTAATTCACATACATAAACTCTTTGTCTACAAGGTGTGTGCAGAAAAGCTATTATCTATATCTGCGTCAAAAACATATGTGAAATGCCTATTTTTAAATGTTACTCTACATTTATAGTTTATACTAATAATATATGTCTTGCATATGCCTTTTCATAATAATAGCCTAATAATAATAATTGTTGCTATTACTATAATTAATTATAATTTTTTCATTTGAAGAAGCTGAATTTGTAGGCCGCATTAACTGTGGAATTTGTTATTAACTTTGGTTTCTCCTGGTATTTCTGCATGAAACAGAATTTCCTGTCTGTGCATTAGTGTTACCATGTCGGTACTAAAAAAATAAAAATAAATGATGTAACGATACCAGTGATTCTACAGTACCGAGCACGGACTTAATTCGGTCTTACTGACACACGACTTCTTTCAAATGCCAACACGCTTATTTGAGCGTGTGCTCTGTTGCTCCTTTTACACTGAAATGCACAACTAATCAAATTATAATCATGATATGTCCTAGTGTGATTACTAAACCTTGAAATGATGCAATCTTAGTCTGTATGAGCTGCATGAGCTTTGAATGTGTGAAGCAGACCGCTTATACACTGGAAACACCACAGACTATGAGAATCATTCACGTTGTATAAGAAATGACAGAGCAGAGCACTAATCCACTTTGAAGCCATATTTTTATATAATTTATATAAAGAAATCACAATATTTGCACTTTAATGATCACACTGGCCATGTAGCAAACTGTTTATCTGGAGAAGTTAAACTTCCATCAAAAATGCAAGTCAAAATAAAAGCAAGATTAATAAAAGCTAAAAGCCTGAAACAGAAGACATGGCAACATAAATATATTATAAGTGTATAGTAAAATGTAATCCTCACTTTAGAAATAATGAATAACGATTGTAATAACACACATTAAGCAACATATCACAAGCACACTGAATACAATTTTGTAAAAATAATACAAATGTTGATAAATAATTGTTCTATTTTTTACTTGTTAAAAGTTTAAGGAAAAATGTTTGATTACAAACCATTTTGATAATGAAATTAAATTAAACTTTAAAACATGGAATTCTGGAAAAAAAAATTATAAAAATTGGAAAAAAGGATTTGGGGAAAAAATAAATCAGATTTCAGTAGGGCCCTGCTTAAAAGAAAACACTTAGAAACATGCATATTTTTTAATTTATTATTTACACAGAAATGTAACTTTAGGCTAAAGGAGTATGTTCAAAAGCACATTATCATATTAGCAAATTTGTTTGTGGTATCGAAACTGGTATAGAGAACCATACAAAATTTCACTGGTATCAGTACAGACTACTGAAATTTGAGTACTGTGACAACAATAATATGCATATATACAACATTATTCTGAAGGCAGGAGGTGTCAAGCAAAATGTCAAATGTCAAGCACACATTTTGCAGTGAATAATTTTTTGGAAATTCAAACATTAAAAGAAATGAAAATAAAACAATACATGTGAAAGTCCCATAGGACACAGATATTGTTAATAACAATAATGTTAAATTTATATAGTGTCTTTCCAGAGCTCAAGAACACTTTAGCACAGTATAAAGAAAAGCTTGTTTCAGTTTCTTCACTTTACATAAGCTGGAATATTCTGAATAGATAAATACTATATGGAACATTTAAACCTTTAACTTTTTCCATAATAAAGTCAACCAGATAATTACCTTAATTACCACTGTTGGTGGGGTGGGCTTTGTGTGGATGATCTGGAAACATATTTTGTACACTCATGTTTATAAAGATATTGTGATTAATTGCGATTAACTACAAAAATATTTGTTTTTAAATATTTTAATTGTTTGACAGCTCTAATATATATTACTTAAAAAAACAAGTGTAAATGTAAAATTTACCTAAACAAAAGTTGACCAAAAAGAGAGACAGATTTTAAGTATTCAAAAATATTTTGATATTTAAAACATTATTTTTCATGTCATTCAAGTTTTTAAAGTCTTAAAAGTTAATCATAGTTTATCCCCATTTGATTAATTTATTTATACATTTGAAGGTAAATATGTAAAAAAATTACTTAAGGTGTATGAAGCACACATGCAAAAAAAAGTACACCTTTAAAAATATGGCAATTTATAGGCTATGACAATTAACCATGAAAGCCCTTAACGAGACTTAATCGTCAACCAAATTTCATAATCATGACAGCCCTAGCAGTCTGTGTCACACATACTGGTCTGGTTCCTTGCATCTTTCCAAAACAAAAGCAGATCCTCGTCTGTTGGTTTGCATAACTCCAACAAGAACCGAATATAATTAAAGTAGAATTCAATAAGAAATCAAAACATTATAAAGCATTGCCTCACTTGGCTTTGTTTGAAAACAAAGACGCCATTACATCATCTACATACTCATTCAACACCTCAACGACACACAACAACAGCACCCCCAGTGGACTCAATTGTAACTTCGAGATGTGGATGATAGATTCAGAGCCAAAATACAGTTTAATTCAGCACTGCTCACAGCACGCAAACGTGGAAAGGAAAATGTATTTGCGATATTCGAGTAGTGATTTAAACATTACTCGATTACTCGTGAACATCCCTAATAGAAATATAAATTTAATAGTGTCCAATGGCTGAAAAATATCACTTTCTTCTGGCCCTACTTTCAGCAGTCATCCTGTATAGCACTGTATTAATTCCCACTGATGTTTTTAAATATGCTAATTACCCGTCAGACAAAGAGAAAGAGACCATATTGTCTGTAAGAGTGCTTCATTACAGTTGTTTTATGACTGTCTGAATTAGAACAATTCAACAACCCCTCCTCCCTTTCCACATCTCCAGTCCCTCGACTGGCTGGCCTCTCCTTGCTGTTGCCGTAGTTATGGGCCAAGCCCTTCCTAGATACTGTGCTTTTGTAAGCTTCCCTCCTCTTTTGGTCTGAACTTTGACCTGCAGCTTGCTGCTCCCTTCCTGTTTCCTGTAATAAGACAGCCAAGCCAAATGGAGAAAACGAGAGCAGTCCGCTTGTGCCCACGGCCGATTATCAAAGAGTCTATAGTTTAGTGGCTTCACACCTACAGAGTCCCTGCAGTGCCTGCCTCAATTTATCAACAACTTTACACAAAACCCAAGGGCCCGTTTGCACTTGTTAACTCGAAATTGCACTAGTTGTGCAACTGGATGTTTCAACAGATGGTTCACACTTCCCTATAACCTTTAATATTTCTAAGAAGTGACTTTCTCCATTGGTCACCATTTGCTTCTAAACATAGTTCTTAAGACGACAAAAACAGATCATGGATTCAGGGTTTACGCTTCAACACAGTCACCACTTTACAAATTTAACTGTCCAGAACTGACTTCACACCGGATCTCTGTCAGGAAACAGTGGTGAAAGCAGCCATTCACCCAAGCAAAACACACATACATACAGGATATTCACGCCCCCACAAAAAGACACAAAAAACTTGTGCCCAGCAAGTATCCACACATTCACACACAAATTTCACACTGATCTTACACTGCAAAATCCATTTCATACTATGTTTGTGTATTGTCCATAATATTTCTAAAGCAGAGGTTCTAAACTGGAGGGTCCCTTTTTCAGGAAAATCAAAGTTTTTAAGATACATTTTAAGCAGTCCGTAAGAAACTATTTTAGCTATAATGTTGACAGTCTACGGAAAAAAGGAGCAAAATATCCTTTTAAGAATTTTTAAAATAAGAAAGTAGCAGTTAAGAGAAATTGAATTCTTAATATTTTGTGAGTCTAGCTCCAGGTCTTTTCTGATAGGGCCCTGGCCGGTAGGGAAAAAAAACAAACAAACGTGAATGCAAATGGTAAAATGCAACTAACCATATAACTGTAAACACTTAAGAATAAGATCAGCTTTTAAGAGAGTAGAAAACACCTCCCATCTTTTGGTGTTCATAGCAAAGGCTGTGTTCATTCAAACTCATTTAGTTACTTGGCAGAGGCTAGCCAAATTAGATTATTTTCCAACATTGACAACTTGTGTGACTTGCTCTCATCCTCAAAAACAATGAACAAAACTAAGCAAGTTATTATAAGTATATACTTGGTTTGTGCAGACCACAATTACGTGTGATATATTATGGGTTCCAAGAGCAAGAAACTATAGAAATTCAAGAGACGTTTAGAAACGTCATGAAAAGTTTTATGTTAGTAATCTTGCATATAGTTGAGCTTATGCAGTTCATGGAAATATAAAAAAATTATTACATTTGATTTTAAAGTTGGCATGAAACGGAAGTTGCGACCAACTTAACTTCTGTATTGTGATGCATTTCAGAGTGAAACGGCTTTTCGAACAAGAAAAAAAAAAATTAGGTTGGGGACTTGACTTTATCCATGGGTTTATATATTTGGATTATGAAAAGCGGCCGTTGCATACAGGAATGGAGGCAGATGTGAATGCGAGTTTGCAGTACACAAATACACCTTTTATCGTTCTACTCGAGCCAGAGCCGGTTATCGGTGAAATTGATCAGCGATCAGCGGGCTTTGCTTATGATGAGGCTGCAGCAGTTGAAAAAGGAGTGTGTGAAAGATAACAATATTTTAACATTTTGAAAATCACATTAAACTAAATATAAAGGGGGAAAAACACTTACTCGTGCTGTTCATCCCAAGATACCTGCATTAAAATGTATGAATAAACTCTTCAGGAGGTATCCAAAGCATTGTATTCAGTAGTGATCACCTCAGCAATTCAGGCATAAAATATCTCGAACACATCTGTGAATTTGCCGTTATTCCACCTCATTCGAAATGTAAATTCAAGCCAACTGGCCCGTAACCAAAGTTTGGGCTAAGGAATGGGAGTTTTGAAGGAAAACAGCCGAAAATATACCTTTAGCAGTCAAAGCAGCTAATACTGAGATGTAGTTTGTTAAAACCGAGTACCACCTGTGTACCTCAGCAGATCAGAGTCAGTCATTTCACCGGAAGAGCAAGTCAAGATATTTTGATTAAAGATTACAAGGTACAATGTTTTTTTATATCAAAATAGCAGTGTTTCCCATTAATTACCTAGTATAATTTGTCCCACCATAGTTTCATTATAAACCAAAAGTATTTTTACACTTCTCATAATAACAAAAGATCTATAATGTTATGTTTTGCACCTTTGCTTTCGCAAAGAAAAGCATCTCTCACTCCTAGTATACATAGAAGTTAGCTAATCATGTAACATTAGGCTCTTTGTAATGTTAACTAATCAAGTTTAAATAATGCTACTGTTTTAACTCTGTCTCGTTTATGCTTTGTGGGTGTGACTTTTTTGCCATGTCATCTCTACTGCCCGACCGATTTATTGGTCAGCCGATATATCGGTTGATATTAGCCATTTACAGATATATCCGTATCGGCGTATACGTTTACTGATATGTGCAGATATGAAAACAATTTTCAGAACTGGTGACGTGGTTCTGCAGACACTGCGGAGTTAAGCGGTGTCTTCACTGCCAGTTGGTAACTAATTTGTGAAATACACAGTGGAAAGTTAATAAAAAAAGACCCCATCATTTTCCCTTTTCAATATAACTAATATAACATTAACCCTGTCCCTGACAACCAAGTCACTCATGTTTATTACATACGTTTGCTTTGTTAGCCAGCTAAAGTTGATCAGTGCAGTCAGTAATGTAGCAGATTGAAAGGTAAGCAGAGCATCTTTTTTGCAGCTCAGCAGACAACGGTTCGGTGGTGGATTGTGTCTGTTGAGTGTTGATTTCATGCTATGTTGTTACCTAGTTGGTGAGACTCAATGCTGGAAAATAAACAACATCCATCTTTTACTCTCCGTGAAAACGAGCTTATAGCTAACTAGCTAACCATGTAGCTACTTTCATACCTTGTCTGCTGAGTGGAAGCTAATGTGTAAACATGTATTCACCAAACTGTTTGTTCGGGATTCACAGTTTGGTACCCCCTTCAACTGAACAATTCCAGTCATTGCGTTTACAAAATGTAATATTTAAAAGTCTGGTTTTCCACCGCTGAAAGCTTCCTTGAAACTTGTATTGCAAAATACGGTGTAACACTGCTGACGCAGTTTATCTCTTGACCCGGTAGGTGTAAATGCTTCTTGTTTTACAACCTGCCCCTAATTGACTGGTAGTATTAATAATCAGCATTTTACGGATACTAAAGATTACTACTGATGTTTATTTAGCTATTTATATAATTTTTATTTACTCTATTTAAATGATCAACATTTGACTGATACTAAACATCACTGATGTTTATTTAGCTATTTATTGAATTTTTATTTATTCTTTATTTTCTCAGTGTTCAGAATTTGTTGACAATGTATAATAATAATAATAATAATAATAATAATAATAATAATAAATATTCTTTGATAAAAATATTTAAGAAAGCAGCCGTCTGAGTACCTCTGCATAGTCATATCGATGACAAATCAGTGCACAATTCACATAGAGAAAGGTCCGTCTTCATTCCAGCTCAAAAATGAGCTATTTTGGCCACCATATCCGTAATGGATGAATTTCCCCCTCTAAAATCGGAATCGGTCTCAAAAATCCCATATTGGTCGCGATCTTGTCATCACCATTCATATCTATACAACCAATGGGTTATGATTCAAATACTACTAGAGCACAAAATTGTTTACATGAGCACAAAGGTCCTCATAGTTCTAGCATCTAAATTTTGCTCTCAAAGTGCCACAGATTGAAGCATTTCACTTTAAAATTTTCTTCAGGGGGAGTATGCCCCCGGGCCTCCCTACAGGGTCCAAGGTCCACCCACCACATTCTCACAACATCCTGTGGGAAACACCGAATAGCCAATATGTATTATAATAAGACCAGTAGCATACATTAATAAAATAAATAGGGTCAATTTTGATTTCATGCTGACTTTAAGGGCTTTTTATTCCTGTTACACAATTTCGGTACTGTATGGGGGCGTAAAATCTGGATCCTGCATTAAATTCAGATGAGAACCACTATTCAAGAGGAAGATCTAAAAAGCAGACTGAAGGCCAAATCAACATTACCTTCATGGCTCCAGACTGCGACAAAAATGGTTGCAAATGCGACCAAAAATTATTTATTACCACTATAATTTAAAATCTAGACACCATTGGTGACAGTCGGGTTGCGTGAGTTCATATGCGGTTTCATCAGATATCATCTTGTGAGTTATTGAATATCTTTAGAGCATGCATCAGTGTGTCTTGTGATGCTTTTCACCCGTTCTGTTTCTGACGAGCTCACTGTACCGCACGCAACAACAAACCCGGTTCAATAAAGTCATGACCAAATTATTCTTTTGAACCGGATCTTTTTCATGAATCAACTGAAAAGAACTGAAGAGCTCAGGTTAGCAGTTGCAATATGATTCACTTTCCCAGCGAATCAGCCATCAGTGAGCTCACAACTGGGAGTGCAGACACTTCAAAATAAGAGTCCAGTGTGTATCTCACACACACTCACACCTTTTGAAACACATGTTTCTCATGTCATGATCTTATTTTTAAATATAATTGTGCCACTATATTAATATATTTCAATATAAAACAAAAATTTGAATTACATTTTTTTATATGGATGACCAAATGTGCCAAATAATTATGAAAAGCAGCCAATAAGTGCCCAACATAGATGGGAACTCCTTCAATACTGTTTCAAAAGCCATACAAGGTGATACCTCAAGAAGTTGGTTGAGAAAATGTCAATGTCTGCAAATTCAAGGCAAAGGGTGACTACTTTGAAGACGCTAAAATACAGTTTTGATTTATTTTGGATTTTGTTTAGTCACAACATAATTCCCATATTTCCATTTATGTTATCCATAGTTTTGTTGACTTCACTTTTATTTTAAAATGTGAAAGAAAAAATAAAAAAAAATAAAATAAATAATAATTATAATAAAGTATGAGTGTTTCAAAACTTTTGACTGATATATATTTGAGATCAAGCTTTTGAAACGTAGGACAATTGAGGGACTTGTTCACAACTATTACACAAGGTCCAAACATTCAATGATGCTCAAGACGACAACAAACTACTATATGCATACTATATTTTATGTAATTATCTGTAATATAGATTGTGAAAAGCAGTATTAAATCATTTATCTCTTATATTTGTATAAATATGAAAGGGGTGTGAACATTTATGAAACAAATTTATGCAAACTTAACTTCTCAACTATATACGGTTTATTAAACCTCCAATTAATGGGTTATCAGCGGTCTTCCTTTTCTCATGCTATCAAACTTGTTACTGAATAGCTAATTCTAAATCGAGCAATTCTGTGATTTGGCAACTAAAAACAGCCATTTGGCTCCTTAACGTTTCATGTAATTTTTTATTCTGGAGCACTGACCTTTGTCGAGGAAAAAGGAGATCTGTAACAGAAAGAGATATGCCGTGTTAACCTCCTGTCAGAATAAATATAATTACAAGAAGGTAACTCAAGAGATTCTACTCTGAGGGACTTTGGAAGTAATTTGTTTCTATAAAAACACTTATAATGCCTTATAAAACACTAATAAAAACTGATGTTTTGTCGAGAACAGCAAAATATTTCTGTAAATTGTGTTGTGTAAATATGTTGTTATTGTAAAATGGTTTATGTCTCGTCACTGTCATTAATGCAATGTTGCTCGGAACTGCACACAAGAATTTCACCTGCTGTTGCACTTGTATACACAGTAGTGTGACAATAAAGTGATTTGATTTGATTTGATTTATCACTTTACATTAATTCAATCTTTCACCTCTATATGTTGCTGGAAAATGTTTAATAACAAAGAAAATGCTCCAGGTAACGATCGGATAATTAAATGGCAGGTCAAACTGAAAAATGTGATAACTGCCTTTAACTGTTGAGGCCGCTGCCATATTTACATGACGTCACGACTGTCAAGTCGGAGCTTTCGTAGAATTCAGAGTTTATAACTTGTAATTCAGAGTTCTTCGAAGACGTGAAAACTTACAATTCATGAAATTCTTGAATCTTTAAAGCATGACGGGAAAGCACCAATAGCACAGAGCATGTCTGTTTTGTGCAGTCTTCTGAGAGTACAAGCAGAGCTGAATTCTTACTTGGTTTTTTCTGCTAGTGTGCTCAGCAGGCCATAAATAAATACCAAGTCCCACTGCCAGTGTGGGGCTCTCCCGCAGAACTGAACTGAGCTCATCATAGAGCGAGATACAGGACGTAGTAACTCAAGCTGTAACAAAATCCTCGGATGTGTTAATAGTTAACAGTTTCCATCCCAAGCACTCTCTGCGCCAACTTATGAAAAAAGGCCAAAATGACCCGTTTTGACAGAAGTTCAAATGTGATTGCGGCTTAGGTCATGACGCTGAACACTGGTGACACGGCTCCATTGATTTCAGGCTTGCTTGTAATCCTGCAATCCTTTGAGAACAATTTAAGTCACTGAACAATGAATGATTAACACAAAGAAAGCTTAATTAAAGTAGGCTCTTAAGTCCTGCAGCTGTGAGCCTTGGACACGCTTTCTGCATTAAATATTGACTTTGAAAATGTATTTGATGACAGTCAGCTCCTATCAAACAAATCTGCTTGTTTGATAGTAGGAAGCTAAAAATTTAATGGTGCTAAACCACATAAATGGAGTTAAAAGCCCCTCGGGTAAAAGTCTCATAAAAACAAAGTGTAGAAATTACAAATTGTGGAGCATTTATTGAACGCTCAAAATACCATCACAAGCAATGAGTCAGCAGATGAGAAGTCTGCACATTCAAAGCTAATTCAAGGTTAGCTGAGGTAACTCAGTCACTATGACTGTATGTTTGCAGTAGGGCTGGGCAATATGTAAAAACTATTTTTGCCATATTTTCCTTAAAAAATATTGCGATTTCTGATTACGTCTTCAACCCCCCTGCTGAGGGTCACTGAATTTTTTTTGCTTTATTGATTTTGATTCAAAAATGTATTGAAACAAAAAACAAAAGAAATTTCTACATTCAAATTCCCTTTAAATTAAACGAAGCAATAAAATACCGAAGAAATCTAAAACTCGTTTTTAACCACCTCCCCAAATCCAAACATTTACCAACGGCTTCATTTGCAATAACACGAGCATCCGTCAATGACAACAGGTGTAAAATTACTAATAGCATATACATTAAAGAACCAAAAACAATTATAAATGTAAAGGCAATAATAATAAAAATAAATTAGCCAAAATAATGCTGCCAAATGTGTGTTCTTATCTTATTTGTGTTTGTATTGCGTTTTATTACAGTTAATACTGCCAAAAGATATTAAATAAAACTCAATTTTAGGTTCAAGGTGAACGTGTCTTGTATTATTTTATGATTTAATCACTTTCGTCTTTGTTTAATACAAAGATATAAATGACCAAACCTACAGAGTTGCGTTCACAATGCATGCCAACCGCCTGGAAATAAAGCGAACTAAACTCACAGCACCTCCTGAGATGATCGGAGGATTTGCAGCACTCTCATAGACAACATTTTTCTTGCAAACTGTTTTCAGATTAATGAAACAGAAAAAAAGAGAGTGAAAACTCTTTACATGCACTTGTTCCACGAGAAAGGCTTGTGCTGCATGTCCACATGTGTGTGTTCTGGCAGACTGGCTCGTGCTGCACGCCTCTGAACAAACAGTGATTCAGACACAAGCATTGACGTTTATTTATTTTGTCTGTTCTTAAAAATATAATAAAGTGTGTTTCTTCAAGCACATGTCTTTATGACTAACAACATTTCTTGTCATGTATCACTCCGTGCTTTTAGAAAGAAAAGCATGCCCATTGTTGTGTGGAGTCCTGCATTTTAAGCAAAAATATCCAGATCTGTATTTTGTTTGCAAGCCAACTGAATACTAAATAAAAAAAATATTATATCTAAAAAGATTGCAAATGAGCAAGTAAGGGATCTAGATAAGACACCTGTACAATCACACATTTGAACATGTAGGTCTGGCGCTGACTTTATATTGAAGATTTCATTACAGGTAAAAGCAAATTCTGTTTGATGTTTTTCCCCCAGTTAGCCAAGACCCCAGTATATGACCAAATCTATGAGCCTAAATTGAAGGCTATCGTCAGATGGGAAAGCTTGTCATTGTCAGAGTGCAGCGTTCTGCTGTATTTTAAATGAACAAAATTATATTTACTTATTTCACTTGTTATAAAATTTGCTAAAATAAGCCAAGTGCTCCCTTTACAGGCAATATGTGGAGGTGGGAAGGCAACAAAAGTTGATCTGAATCAAACGTTTGCATCACATCCTGTCTACTATGGTTCCTTCTGGTTAGTTTTTGAAGGCAGCACAGATGTGTCCTTCGAGATATCTGACAATCCTTTTGTAAGTGGTTTGTGGAAAGAATAAAAATGGTGTCTAAATGAGTGGCTGAAATTAATACATTTATTTATAAAAAGGTAAATTTTTTATTTTTTTTTAATCAACACATCACTCAATTTCAACCAAGAACTATTGCCATTGTACTAGGGATGCCACGGTGTGAGTTCTTTAAGGTTAGGATACCATCCGAGGGAAAAATTATTTACAGTTAATTGGTTTTAAGATTTAAAAATTTCAGAATTTTCTTACTATGCAAAAAAGTCATTTCAAATCACAATTGAAAGTTTTAGTGGACACGTTTCTTAGGGTTATATGGTCCCTAAGTGCAGCCACACAATAGGAAAACTGAAAAATACCCAATAAATAAATAAGCATATAAAAATGGATGCTACAGCATTTGGCACAACACCGCTTTTGCACATCATAAGGGACATTTTATTTAAATCAGGTCGCAATGTCAGCATACTTAAACATTACAAAAAGTTGCAGCTTTCAGTTTATCCCTTTAGAAGTGTCACAGCTTAAAATATTACACTCACTTGATGATTGTTGGATAACTAGTGAAACATATTGTCACATTTGTAGCATGTGTACCTTCATATGACTTCTCTGACTGTCTGTATTACATCCATCATCTTCAGTAACCCCACAGTCATTTAAATGCTCCCAAACAATTGATTTAAGTAACTTTATCGGTGGATATGAGTCTGGTAGATCGAATTCCTGCATGTATGTAGTTATATGTAGTCCCATTTTGACTTAAAAGTTCACGTTCAGTCAACAATACCTGGCCAAGCGCCATGCTTAGCATAACCATAACAACAGCTGCACTAACCACCTACTGTAGGGCGCAAGCAAAATACGTTTTCACATTCGAACCTTGTCTACACCATACGTGGACGGTGTGTTGAGTCAAAAAGCAATATAACCCGTTATAATCAATAATTCTGTCTACAATGGAAGCATCCATTGTGTGTCCCATTTTGGGTGTCCCTTTCCATATTGTGCTGCACGAGTTGGCGCAACTACTGCCAACACCACAAATAAATGGTTTACATCATTCGTGTTGACGTGTCTATTAGACATCCTCAAGCTGTTGCATCAATGAATGTGGACAGGGTGTCTGGCTTACACTGGAAAACAATTTTTAGAAATACATTTTTATAAATAAAAACAGTTTTTAACCATAAATTCTAAATCTTGCAGTTAAATTAAGTGACATTTTTAATCACAGTTAATGAAGAAACTATATAAAATCGCATCATCTCTACATTGTGGCGACTAAATACATGCGAGGTGAACTTAAAAGTTCACTTTAATTTTTCTTATTAATGATGACATGTTGCTAGTTTCATTTGAAGGTAGCTTCATGCAGGAAACCTTACCCGTTTAGTCACTGACTGACTGGGCAGCAAAACAGCTGGCCTTATGTTTCAGACATGGCCAAAGTAATCTGAAACATTGCCTTTGTCCTAGTCCCACCAGTTATTTTTTTCCTCTTCAAGCTCAAAACTATTCACAGAACAGTGTATAAGTATGTTAAGACTTTAAAAATGAAACACAAGTGACAAGTCTTTAACACAACAAATGGCAACTCATCTTTTGAGTAAGCTGGGACTGGTAAACAAAAGGAAACCGTCCTCAGTTCTTCATGCAGACAAAATTCAGTTATGCTGCACAACGGTTAAAAAGCCTTAACAGTCTAAAACTGAACAGAGACAGGTGACGTTACCTTTATCAGCAGTGTATTTCCCCATTGCTATAAATGCACCTTTCATGCAGACCTATAAAATTCAGATAAGATGAAACAACCAAAATAAAAGGAGAGAGAAACAGAAGCATGAAAAACATACATGGGCAAGAGCATTGTGGACCAAATTAAGTGAACAGAAAAATGGCATGTGGATGCATAATCCAAAGACACCACTATCACATCTTAGAGGTGTGAATCTTTGTGTTAAAAGTGAATCGATTCACAAATTTTCAGGAAGAAAATTTATAGCAAGACTATTTTTGGTAAATTCAGAACGGTTCGATTTGATACATAAATGTAATTACTATTCGATTAATTATTTGATTACGTATTTTTTTAAATGCATTTATAGGATTCTTTAAATACTCCCCCTAATGTGTCTTAGGCAAGAAAAACAAAAGACAAAAAAACTTATAGTTTTACACTAAAAGCAGCTTGAAAGAAAACACATTAACATAGGTTTCTTGGAATACAAATGAGTGCAATGTGCCGATTCAATATTTTAGAGCCAAGCATAATTACAGATGAATTTCATCGTCCATATTTCACAAAAAATTTATGATTTTTAAGATTTTATGAATTTGCATGACTTCTCCAGGCCTGGAAAACACAATTTTTAAATTGTTATATTTCCAGGTTTCCATTAACATGGAACCCTGAATTAGTAAAACAATCCAAATATTACAGCATTAAAGTTAAAATGTATGACTACATTCAGTTTTTTTAAAGGCCTCACATACAAATAATGAAAAGAAAAAAATATTTTCAACTTGATGACTTCAACTTAAGTTTTTACATGCCAAGTCCCCAAAATATACAATGCTACCATTAAAATGGCACTATTTATCTCATAGAAAATAATGTCTGTTTCCTCACAATGTAAGCATTTTGTTTTAGTAGTAACCACACAATGAGCTGGCAGCTGTACACCGCTTGAGTGCGTCTCCTGAGCTGTTGATTTCTCATGTGATAGTCAGTAGCTGTCCAGAGGAGAGATCAGACACAAGATGCTCAAAAGCTTTTATAAGAGTTAAGGACGGAACTGAACTGGACGAACGAAACAAGAGTGCCGCATTCCTCTGTGATGGGAGATCTGAGGCGCTCTAGAGAACGAATCTGCATATACACTGGTGGCAAAATGTTTGGAATAATGTACACATTTTGCTGTTTTGAAAGGAAACTGGTACTTTAATTCACCAAAATACATTAAATTTATCACAAAGTATAGCTGACCGATTCATATGAGCCTTTCACAGATATCGGAATCAGCATATATGTTTTTCCGATATGCGCAAATATGAAAACCTTTAAAACGATGCAGAAAACAATGCTTGCGGTGATTTAGAACTGGTGTCATAACATAGTTTGTCCAGCAGAGCATGCTCCGACTGCATTGTTTACAGAGCTGAGATGATGGTGATTCTGCAGACAATGCAGAGTTAAGCAGCATCTTCACAGTAAATTGCTAACTAGTTTATTAACTTTCCAGTATGTATTTCACAAACAATGACCCCATCATGTTCCCTTTTTAATGTAACTAATATAATGTTAACCCTGTCCCTGACAACCAAGTCACTCATGTTGATCACATCTGTTTGCCAGCTATAGTTTGTCAGTGCAGTCAGTAATGTAGCAGATTGAAAGGCAAGCACCAGAGCATCTTTTGGCAGCTCATCAGAAAATGGTGCGGTGGTGGATTGTGTCTGTTGAGTGTTAATTTCACACTACATTGCCTAGTTGGTGAGCGCCCATGCTGGGAAGTAAATAAACCAACGTCCATCTTTTACTCTCCATGACAACAAGCTTATAGCTAACTTCACCAAACTGTTTTATTCAGGATTCGCAGTTTGTCACCCTCTTCAACAGAACAATTCCAGTCATTGCATTTACAAAATGTAATATTTAAAAGTCTGGTTTTCCACCGTTGAAAGTTTCCCCATAACTTGAATAGCAGTTTGTGACTGTTTTGTTATACATTAACAGTGACATATTGCTGATGATGTCTGGATATTCAAGAAAATTGTACTTCAGTACAATTTAGAGGTACTTGTACTTTACTTGAGTATTACCATGGCTTTTTCTATTACTTTATACTTCCACTCCATTACATTTCAGGGGAAAATATTGTTTCCAACAATATTGTTTCCAACAATATTTTCCAACAACATTTTTCCACTGCATTTATTTTATTAACAGCTATAGTTACATAGATGTAGCAATATTTTATATGTATAATATATAAGCAGTTTAAATGAACTTCTCTACATTAAAAAAAAATGATCATCATAAAAATGCCCAGCGTAAATAAAATGTTCTTTCCTCTATCACCTACAGATGGCTGAAAAGTGAAAGCGAACGGGGAATTAGGTGTGGGACTACTTCTCCAAATATGGTGATGTAGTTTTCTGCAATACCTGCAAAGCAAAGATAAGCAAGGGATCTAGCAAATCCAGTTAAAAGAATACCACCAATATTAGATCAAAAATGGCAAAAAATAAACTTTCTCTAGAAACTCCTCAGCCAACCATTGTTTTGAGGAATGAAAGCTATGCAATGCTTGAAATTGCCAAAAAATATAAGATTTCATACAAAGGTGTAACTACATTCTTCAAAGACAAAAGACAACGGGCTCTAACAAGGACAGAAACTGATGTGGAAGGCCAGATGTACAACTAAACAAGAGGATAAGTACATCAGAGTTTCTAGTTTGAGAAGTTGACACCTCACATGTCCTCAGTAGAAATGCACTGATACCACTTTTTCTCTTCCGATCCGATACCACTGTTGTTATGTTTCATAATCAGTTTAGAATCTAAACCTCACTGAGTGGTGCTAATTATATGTAAAGAAACACAAAACATTGACAACACATTATTTCAATATAAATGTACAAACTATTAAGAAAAGCTTTATTGTTAACTAGTCTACTTGATAATGGCGCAGCAAAATTAACAGTAATTCCAGTCTACGTGTTCAGTTTTTGCACAAAAAAACAAAAAACAAACACAACTTGTATCTGGACTATAAAGGATTCAGGTCTCTTTTTTTGTTCAATTTAGTTGTAAGATATGTTAACTTTTCATTTCACAGTTATTTTTTGGAACCCATTAAACTTAAATTCTATTATTATTTGTTTACAAATTATAGCAATTACACATTGTTATTATTATGAGCTTTAGAATATTAAATACAACAGTAATATATTTCAATCATGCACCTTTAACTTTAAAACCTTTTACTTTGACATTCTGAACTCTCCAAGAAGTCCTGTATGTGTCTGTTTGTAAGTAAGTTCACAGTAGTTTAATTCGCTTCTTATTTAAATTCTCGTAAAATACATCCATTCTAAATGCATATTATAAGTGAACCGAACTATTGAGCATCTACATCTGAGATGAAGCTCGTGAGAAGCACTCAAATGTTGCGCAACGGGTGTAGGCCAAATATAGCCGCAAATGTGTGTGTAAACAGAGCAGTGCCATTCAATAACTTGCTGGCGCTGCACATGCATATTATATATTTACTTATTAAACAGAGCCTTTTGTGATTCACAGAGCTATCACACGTCTTCAAGCAGCTCTGAATGAAATGCACGAGTCATATTAACTACTTCAGTGGTCTATTTATGGTTCTTTTGTGTCATATTTGGAGCTTGAAAGGAACGAACATGACTGACACACAGTATCAGATTTGGATTGGACTCATCTACCGATACCTGATCCTCTAAAAATGTCAGTATCGGAGCCGATACCGATCCAGGTATCGGATCTGTGCACCCGTAGTCCTCAGCTAACAGCTTCATTGAATTCTACCTGCTCAACACCAGTTTCATGTACAACAATAAAGAGAAGACTCAGGGGATCAGACTTGTGGGAAGAACTGCAAAAAAGAAGACACTTTTGAAACATAAATCAAAAAGAAAAGGTTAGAGTGGGCAAATAAACAGACATTGGACAACAGATAATTGGAAAAAAGTGTTATGGATCTTAACCCCATTGAGATTTTGTGGGATCAGCTAGACTGTAAGATGTGTGAGAAGTGCCCGACAAGACATCTATGTCAAGTGCTACAGGAAGCGTGGGGAGTATCTGGACAAACTGACAGCTAGTATGCCAAGGATCTGCAAAGCTGTCATTGCTGCATGTGGAGGATTTTTTTGACGAGAACTCTTTGAAGTAGTTTAAGAAGTTCTGAAAACATTTTCATAAATTGAATAGTAAAGTTTCACGTTATTAATGTCCTGACTATACATTGTAACCAGTTGAATGCCACTTTGGTGAATAAAAGTACCAATTTCTTTCTACAAGAGGAAAATCTGTACATTATTCCAAACTTTTGGCCGGAGGGGATATCCATTTAAATCGCACATATAAATAATTAAATATTTCTAGTTATTAGCACACTGTTTTGTTGAATAGCGATTCATTAAATTTTTATCAATTGAAATCAATTATTGACCAACATTAAGGATACTCGATTCAAAAATCATATTTCAAGATTAGTAATCGATGCATTGAGAAAACAAGTGAACCGTTACACCCCTATCAGATCAAACTAAAGATTCTATGGTTAAACACCACAACATCTGTCACCTTAATATTGACAATAGCTGTAAGGCTAAAACATTTAAATCCAGGTTACCGAAAATGGGAGTTCATAAAGAGTAATATAAGCTGGCCCCAAAAAGAATTCGGACACTCAAGTCACACTTAATGTATGACTGTCTTTGCATTATATAACAAAATGTCAAACAAAAATATAGTATAAACACACTTTGTATGAAATCATCACATTTTCAAACAAAAGATTTCACAGAAAGTGGTTTGTTTAGATTTCAAATTATAAATCAATAGTTATATTGTTTAAAATTAGGACAAAAAAAAAAGTGTTTGAACACTTTCTGGTTGTCAGTTGGAGAAAGACATTAAGCTTTGTGAGCATCCAGAAGCACTCATGTGAAAACAAGAAATGCAGGCTGGAGGTATAAGACCGCAGTATATTTAAATATAGCTATACTCTATAAGGCCAAAATGTATTAACTACATATTTTAACGAAACTGACTTAAGTCGGGTCTCCAGGATTATGATCTATCCTGTGACAGACAGGTTTGACTGCACTTTGTTTAGATTCAGAAAAAGTGTAGTGTGCAAATTTTACAATTCACATTTGGCTTGACAGCAAAAAAGTAATCACAAGTAATTTTTCTCAGTGTCGTCGTAATTATTGTGCTGTGGCTTTGTAGGGCAGTGGATGTCACATGCATTTGGTTGAGAGCATGCAGTGTTGCTGTCTGGGCAGATGGTGGTCATTTAGAAGAAGCTAAAATATAAGATAGCATTCATTTGTTTAACCTTTTAGGGTCACTACATAATTTCATTCATGTTAATTCATAGTCTTGATGACTTTTATTCTAAAATGTGCAAAAATAGCAATGATAAAGAATAAGTATGTGTTCAAACTTTTGAGCTTTTTTGTGTTGAAACATTCTATAGCGCTTGAAAATCACTTTGACGGTCAGTGTAAGTGGTAGATTTTAGCTAGCCTCAGCATTGCGTGGTGGGGGGGCTTGTGAGAAATACGGAGAAGCTCCAGCTTGGATTCTTTACTAGTTTTACTGAAAACCATACTAAGTTGACTCTAATCAGTTGATTGAATAAACTTGTTTCTTCAGTTGTATTTAGTAATGGCATCTCCAAAACTTGTGTAATTAAGTTCACATAACTTGGTGTTCATATAGAACAAACCTAACTAGGTTAAGGTAACTAGATAAAAGTAGACTGAAATTAGATTTGCGTTTCAACTTAATTTTAATTAAATGGACTCAATTACATCATATAATTACAGCTTAAATCATGAATATTATAACTTATTCTAGGTCAATGATTATATAAACTTATTTCTCCACAGAAATCCATAGACACCTGCCCTTCAATTGCACATGTAGATACTTTGTTTTGGCTTTTTACAGCAGTGAATGTCACATGCATTTTGTTGAGAGCATGCAGAGCTAAAATATAAGATAGCATTCATTTGTTTAACCTTTTAGGGTCACTATACTTTCATTCATATTAATTCATAGTTTTGATGATTCTGTTATTCTAAAATGTTAAGGAAAAAATATCAATCATAAAGTATGTGTCCAAACTTTTGAGCTATAACATATTCAATACTGTTAGAATTCACATGGACAGTCAGTGTAAGGAATGGCAGGTTTTAGCTAGCCTCAACACTGCATGCTGGGGGGCTTGTGAGAAACAGGAAGGGGAAGTGAGTGAGCCACACAGACACTGCTCTTCCTGTTAACACAAAGTGTGATTGGTGCATCAGAGTTAATTAAATTTTTCTCACTCAATATGAACACTTCACCCCCTCAGCAACACTAAGCACAGCTTCAGCGTCTAACAACACAGAAAATCACCAGCTAAGATTCTCAAGAATTTGTGCCAAAGAGGCTCAAAAAGAAGCCCACGTCACACAACAGGATTTAGTTTGAAAACTCTTTGTTTCCCAATTTCTAAATGTTTAGCTCACCAATTCTTTACTAGTTTTAGAGAAATGAAATAGTATGAAAAATAAGGAATGACAGTTTTGCCTTGCCTAAGGTACAAGAAGCCACTGCTGAAAAGAACTGAGATTGAGAATAATATTCAGTATGAACATGTATACAATCAATTAAACAGCGTGGTTTCATTAGGCTGTTCTTTATAATGTTGTGTTGTTCTAGGTCAATTTGTATTCAAAAGCCTTAAAACATATAACACATTCAGTTCAATGGGTTACAAGGCCTGTTCAACATAATTTTCATATACAAAAAGAAATGTTAAGACATTTGTTTTAAGACATATGGCATCATGAAAATGTAAATAGACTAAAACATGCAGTATTCAATGCCTTCATGCTTCTCGTAAACACACCAAAGCTGACCTCTAAACTAGACCGGGCAGAAGAATATCAAGATGAATAACAAAAGATATGTGGTAAATTACAGCTATATCTGGATCCACTAAGTGACGCTTTACTTTTAAGGGCTTGGCTTCAAGCTCTTCCTCTTGTGAATGGTCCTATTTGCATTACACATTACACTTCTGTCAGCTTACACAAGCCCAGAGTTTCCAGGAGAGAACCACAGACCCGATATGATCCCAGTCCACTGCGTGATCCGCGAGCGCTTGCACTCATCTTCATTTGCATCCTTGATATATGGCTCGAGCTTAACTCAAAGCAACCTCAACTCAACTTCTTTCAAGAAACCGTTTTACATGACGAACCATGTTTCACTGCTTCTGCTTTTGCCTCCCACGCAGAGTTAAGAAAAGTCGCAAGGCATTCCAAAAAACACAAAATTTAGCTCACAATCTGTCTGCAGAGAAGTGGCTTGAGATAAAGACAAAACTCTGCTTCTACACCTAACTGACCACTTAAATGGAAAACACATAAGGTGTCAACCTTATCTGGCCAAAACAGAGAGATGTGACAAATTTTTTTTAGCTTCTGAAATTTTAAAGAGATAGTTCACACAAAAATTAAAATGATCTCATCATTTACTCACCCTTATGCCATCCCAGATGTTTGACTTTTTGTTTTTCAGCAGAATACATTTGAAGAAAATTTTAATTTCAGCTCAGTAGGTCCTTAAAATGCAAGTGGATGGTGATCAGACATTCGAAGCATGTTGATTCTTTAAATACACACAAAGCGCTAATATATTTAAACAATTATTTAAATATATAATTTACTAATTCCTTATACAACCATCTGAGCAATCATGAGCGAACCTTACTAGCATAAATTAATTGCAAAATGCGCCAACGCAAGGCGCTATTGCCCATTCCCAAATTACTCAGTTTACACAACAATGCATTTTGCGTACTGCTCCGTGCGGGCTAGGAGTAGCACTTATTCGAGTTACTCCACGTTCTTGACAAACTTATAGAATTCTTAGCACACTTCACTTGCTGAAAATAGTTTATATTTGGACATTTTCAAAAAATTGAGTGAAAAATTTCCATGATTGTATGTGCCATTTAGCACTTGTCAAATAAAGATGAATGTGAAACAAGCGAATTAAAGGTCTGAAAATATCATAGATTCAAATCACTACAAGCTAAATAAAAAGAAATCGCAATAATATCATATCATGACACAGACGTCGATATAATATGGTGTAGGCAATTCCCTGCTGATTCCCACCTCTACATATAATTCATACGGAGTGTAACACATTGTTTTTGAATGTTTGCAGTTTATGAAGCTACAAATCAAGTCTTCTGCAGCAACGCTATGACTTGATTTACCATTATGTCAGGTGGTGTTATTGTGTTCTTAATGCAGAAACTCTAACCTGGGCTGCGAGTTCTCCTCGAACATTCGCTCTTTGCCGTCCTTGAACAGACTTATGGTTTGCTTCGTCTTCTTGGTTAAATTCTCCACAAAAACACGAAAGTACTCGTTGTCACCCAGCGTTTCCATCTTCCCTTCGTAACGAGACAGGATAGTACGTAGATGCTGGTAGGTGTCTGGCAACAGGTCCAGTATGTATGGAGGGCTGTTCTTCAAGGCCAACTTGGGGTTCTGGCATAATCGCACCACCTAAAATAGAGAACAAAGACAGACAATGAATGTGAACTGATACAACTGATGCATCTCTAAAACACTGAGCAGCAAAAGAGAAGAAAATAAAGAGAGCAGCGAAAATGCTACAAGAATCTGAATCGATGCATGGATCTAATCACCAACGATGCAATGTCTTGGTTTCAACACGTAAACATCGAGGTCTAACTTTTATTTTGACAGTCAATCAGCCATGTCAGTACATATTTCCATCAGGTGATACAGCAACCTTATGATATTCATCTTGTTTTAGAGGCGCTAAATATGCTTTTCATGTGGGACACGGATGTGCGCGGAGTCTTTGAATCCAAATTGTGCTCTGCCATCCGTGCGGCGTGCGCACACATCAACCGGGCTTCCCGCGAAACCCGAACTCCAGTGACAGGATCACTGCGAGCGTGTAAACCTCTTGTGACAAAAGCAGATCGGCTTACGGGCATCCATTGATATTGTTGCACGTGCGATCCATTTTAATTTTACATGAGAATTTGCTATTTAAATGTACCATGTAGCAGTTCAACCATCATGTGAAACATCTTGACAACAGCGACATTTTGATCAGCACGAATGAGGGGAAGAGAAATCACCTGTTGCCCAGCACAAGCATGTTAAAAGACTTTTAACTGGGATAAATGTTAGTGTTTTGATGTTTACTGTAACAGAATTTTTCATTACAACTGTGGATTTATTTATTTAGTTTTAACGCCATGTCAGCAACAAGGCTAGTCACATGGCAAACAAGGGTTCGTCCCTACATATTTGCAATATTAGATAAGAAACTAAGTTTATACAAGATAAAAACGGTCAAATCTGTTCAGATGGTACTGAAAAAAATATCTATTAAACAAGTCTCTGTATAAAAACGTTGACTGATAGTTCTAAAAGTTGTAGCCAAGAAAACCGCAGATAGCACAGACATTTGGAAACAAGTCATGGGTATATATTTTGAATTGGATTAAACTGAAAAATAAGCTGTAATCAAACGATTGATGATCACTGGTGTGTGCCTTTATTTTTTTATATTATTATTTGTATAATTTTATTCAACATCAAGTACCTTATTTTGTTGTTGATGCCCCAAAATTTGTTTTTGAATTTATTGTGTGCAATAGGCACATAATATAGAAATATTGATCACAGGAATCTAATAAAATCGAAATCGTATCACTGCAGACTTTGAAATATCTGCAAATATCATATTGCAGGACAAGAAAATGGTTAAAGGAGCGTATCTGGGTACTTTTACCTTTCTGCATGGTTGCAAGCCTGACTGGAGTCACTCAGCATCACCAAAAGACAGATCTGTTATGTACCACATTGGAAAAAGAAACCTTAACCGCGCCAGCTGGCCCCGATCGGAACGATTTTGCGATGAGAACTATTCACCCCAATGGCGGAAGTGCCATACTGTAACAGTGTTTTTTGCTCCTTTTTCTTTAAATAAACAAGTCAAAATTATTTTTGTGGTAATCAACATTATGCCACAAATGCTGTTGATCGAGCTAAACTCTTATTGAACCTGGAACATTCCTTTAACATTTCATGTCATTCATTTCATGAATTGCTACATGTTCTGTATTCCATCAGTCAAATTAAATTAATTTGGAGATTACACAACAATGCCTATTGCAAGTCCAGGTCTCTGAGGCAGGAAGACAAAGCGATTGAATATACACATAAAGAGAAAGACAGTTAAATCTCTTAAGCTCACATTTAATTTTAAGACCATGCATAGAGAAAACTCATATTGATGTCTAAATTAGTCAGTTAAACACACCAGCAAACAAACTCGGCACAAATATTTTGATCCAGATATTCTGTAGAATTCCCTAAAGGCACATAAAGTTGACTATCGATCAAGAACAGGGAACTGCAAACTAACTCCATGTCCTCTGTGGGTCAACATTTTGTAAATTTTATTTTACAGAATGAGTGTGAGGGAGAAATAAAAACCTACACTTACTAAAATTTTAACCTATCCCATCCTACACCAGTCCATTTGCTCCTATCATCTCCAATATTATGCAAGCTAGGCCTCTTGATCTTACCCGCACTCACACACATTATCAATGCATCGCTCACAACTGGAAACCTTCCCAAAACATTCAAGCAGGCTTGAGTAACCCCACCCCACAATAGTTGACAACTACATACCGGTCTCTCTCCTACACTTCCTGTCTAAAACTCTTGAGGGGGTCGTATTCAACCAGTTGTCTTCTTTTCTCTGACAGATCAACCTACACGGCAGATATCCTGTCAAAAAAGGACACTCAACAGAGACTGCCCTCTTGTCAGTAACTGAAACCCTGCAACTATCGAGAGCTGACTCAAAATCATTCATCCTCATACTCCTTGAATTCTTGACGTCTGCTGGCTTCAACACAGTGAACCACAAGATCCTCCTGCCCACCCTCTCTGACCTGGGCACCACAGAAACTGCACTGGATGGTTTGAGTTATATCTCACTGGCACATTGTTCAAGGTCTTCTGAAGAGGAGAGGTGTCCAAGACACACCAGCTGACAACTGGTGTTCCTCAAGGAACAGTGCTAGGACCCCTACTCTTCTCTATGTACACAAAATCACTCAGACCGGTCATTGAGGCACATGGCCTTTCCTATCATTGCTATGCAGATTATATGTAGCTCTACCTATCATTCCAGCCTGATGACCCAACCGCTTCAGCTCGCATCTCTGCCAGCCTATTGGTCAATTTGGAAAAACCAGCAAGGAGACTGTATGAACATTGTTAATTTATAGAGAAATGCACATTAGGGTTGTGCTGACAGACAATGATCTCGGGGATTGACGATGGTCAGGTTGATCGTTAATAGCTGATGCCTTTGACCATGTCAAGACGATATTTGGATCGTTTTCCCATGTATTAAATTATTATTAGGCTATTATTATTAACAAATTCATATTACAAATCATTTGCCCATAGACACACGCTTAAATAAACTCACTTTATTATATTATTGAGAACAGATGACAGAAAAGCGCACGTATGTTTGTTCAGAGGCGTGCAGTCTCGTTGAATACGCATGTGTAAGAGGTTCTCACTCTCTTTGTTTCTGTCTTCTGAATGGTTCTCACTCTCTTTGTTTCTGTCTTCTGAATTTTTTTGTTGCAAGAATAGTGTCGTCTATGAGAATGCTGTAAATGACCTCAGACATCTCAGCTCAGGAGTTGCTTTCAGTTCAATTGGCTTTATTTCCACAGAGCAGTCAATTGAGAACGCAACTCGGACGGACGGACGGAATAATTAAAATGCATTACATTCCTGTGGCAGAAGAGTTAATCATTGACAAGACAATATAAAAAGCAGCTTTAGAATACAATGTATTGTTTACTACCATATTATTGAACATAAGTCAATCATTGGCACACAGTTCACAGCAATGCATTACTCAAGTGAATATGTCAATCAGTTCGAGATTTATTATGAGGGCTTGTTTAAGGACCCGTGTGTGTTGTGTCATAAACACAAAATGTTTAGGTCACTGTGTCAAGTTAAATATAGTTTAATACTCAATCTTTAAACACATATTGAGTTCCCTTAGTAGAACGTAATGTATGTTTGTGTTGTTATGCCTACTGAAGTGTTTTCTTCTCTGTGTAAACTGCGCAATGCTCATAGAGCTGAAATTTCGATTACTGCACTCTGGAGTAAACAGGTGGTACTACAAGCTTGCATTTCTCAGGAATCTTCCTTATTATGGTCCGGGGGGCAGTTCGATTAATAGCGTTAATTTTTTTAATGTGTTATTTTTTGTAAAATTAAAATCGCACTGAATTAACACATTAAATCGACAGCCCTAATACATACACACACACACACACACAGACACACACACAGAGACACACACAGAGACACACACAGAGACACACACAGAGACACACACACAGAGAAGGAAGGAACAAAATTAATTTATTCACAAACATGATGTATTTTCCCAGACACCAAAATACCCGACCGGTAAAGAACGCACAGATGAAGCTGGTTCAACACACATTTTAATTGCACTTAATTTTTTTAAAGTTTCATTTGAATTTTCAGTTAAAATAAGTTAAAAGTTTGAAATCAAGGTGTCTTGCTTTGTGTAGGCTTATCCTTAACCCTGCTTAATGAAATTACCCCATAGTACCACCTATCATCCGAACAGCGGTAATACCAGTGTACTTCAGTTTGCTGTGGATATTTTTTTTCTTTTTTGCAACCAACCGACCAATCAAAATGTCAAACAAGACTCTTCTCATCAACTAACCTTTGGTCGACTATCAGGTGGCAGCCCTACAATTAAGCCATTGCAGATGGTCCAGAATGCAGCAGCGTGTCTGGTCTTCAATTAGCCAAAAAGGGCTCATGACACCCCACTCTTGATTTCACTCCACTGGCTACCTGTAGCTGCCCGCATCAAATTCAAGGCTTTGACTCAGGCTTTCAGGACAGCCAATGGAACTGCACCCTCTTACTTCAATTCACTTCTTCAGGTCTATGCTCCAACTCGCTCTCTGCAGTCTATGAATGAGCGATGCCTGGTGGTCCCATCACAAAGAGGCTCAAAATCTATTTGATGATCGTTCTCTTTCTCTGTGATGGAATGAACTTCCAACCAACACAGGATCTGCGGTTACTTTCTCAACATTCAAGAACCAGCTGAAAACACATCTGTTCCACGAGCACTTACTACTGCACTTTAAAAAAAAAATACAAAAATCAATGTCTGACTCTTTCTTCTGTGTTAGCATCTTTACTATTCCAACCACTGTTAGAACTTGGCAGACCTATACTGCAGATGTTGTTAACCTTTGTATGACAATTTGCTTGCTATGTGTCTCATTTGTAAGTCACTTTGGATAAAGGCATCTGCTAAATTACAAATGTTAATACAAATTTTCAGGCCAAACAACAAGAGCATTCCATAGAACAAACTTTAAGGCAGACGCCTTTATGTGAGCAACATATCCTGACAACTATGTTTGTAGAAAAAGCCATGGATGCAATCCACAACACTATGATATCAAATCCATTTCAACAACATTTTCAGCTTGTGACTGGGATTGAAGTTTGTGTCATTTTAATGCTATAAGGTTAATGCGTTGCGACCATGAGGCTTGTTGAAATCTTCAAAGAAACACCATCCATTCCAGACAAAAAAAATCATGATGATTAAGTGCATGTCCCTTAACCACTTCACTAGCCAAACTACTTCATGGCTAGGTTTACGCTACAATGGCCTTGGATTTAATTCAACCAAAGTGTTTCTGTGCTGTCTGGACTAAAGAAACATATCATCACCTTTTCAACTGTTGATTAATACGTGGGTGGGAAATTTGAGAAAACGAGAATCTGCTCAAATGTCACCACCCTAGCAGTTTGAAATGTGTCCATGAGCCCATGTTCCAGCAATAAGAGGGTATGCACTGCATGCAGCTGCTTGAAGGCCTTGTAGCCATTCTTATCTTTTTTCTCTTTAGCACAGGACCAGCTGTGATTGGGGGGGTGGGGGTCTTGGCGAGCTGATGACATCACAGAGGGGTCACCAGTGAGTCTGACTTGTGCTCCAAATCTTCTGGCTCTCATGCACCCCCAGCTCCCCAGTATTAGTTACCACCATACTGACAGCCAAGAGATAAGACTGTGGAGACAGGCCGGCTCGAGAATTATCAGTGAGCATGCATGCGTTTATGTGTCCATTTGCAGACATTATGGCTTCCAGAGATAGTCTGTCTGAAAAAAAAAAAGTGCAAAGTGGTGCAGAATTTTGTTCACCCCTTTGCACCCCTACAGAGGAGAAACGAGCCATATCCCCTCCCTGCGGAACCACTCGTCTAGGTCCCAAAACATGAAAAGTACTGCTAGGAAATCCAATTAAAACATAAATGATTGAATTTGCATTGCTGCAATTATGCACTTATCAATAAAACATTTCCATGTTTGCCTTTCAATTTGAATTCAATGTAGAACCAACCATCTACCAGTATGCAAATCTTTAACCTATTAACAGCTGCTCTTCATCAGTCTGCATTTAATGATTACTAAACCCTATGAGGAAATCAAATCACCTAGATAATAGTTTGTATTTGTAAATAAGGTGGTGAATACAAACGACAAACAGAAGTAATCCAATATTGGGAAAACCCATGGTGGCATTAAGGATTTTATTAGCAATGTTGATTCGGATTTGAATGTGCAACATTTTAGCATAGTTAAAAATAAAACAGGAAAGACTAGTGAGATGCTACAAATTTTAGATCTAATAAAGAGGCTGTTGAATATTTACAGTGGATTCATGGAATATAGATAAATGGATTACATAAAAAAAGTTAACATTGGATAATGAACAGCCAAGGCTTAAAAAAAAAACAGAAGACCTATGAAGAAACTTTCGTGGTCCGTTTTGCAAGTGAAAAACTGTTTTACAAAGTAAATTCAATCCTGAACATCCTTACGGATCCAGACCTTCATACTAAATAATTATTAAGGTTTTGAAATGTTCAAGGTCTTTCTCACATTCAGTCAATTTTGTAAATTTCCATTTGATGTCATGTTGAGAAAAATGGGAAGATTAACTTATGAAAGCAGTGTGATATGTCACATGTGCCCCAACCAAACTATCCAATGTGGAACCAAGCAAATAGGAAGTCGCAAACATCCCAATCAGGAAGCATGAACCGTTTCCTCTTCTGAGAAATAATTGCTTTTCTCTGTTCAACATACACAACAAAATGAATTCAATACTATCTTTAGTATTTACATGGTTCACTATACTAACAGGATGAGTTTTAAATGGCTTTCATGTCTCTGTGAAAGATGCAGCATTTCACTCATGACATGTATCAGTGTGAACATCACAGGAAGTTTGAGGTCAGTAACCACAAGTATTTTCCATGAACTGCAGCTTCAACTTTTGTATTGTGAGGCAGCAAAAAGCGAATTGAACAAAACCCCCACTGGTGAACAGATGTTACAATAATGGTTTTATATTGTTTAGCTGAATCTGCTGTAAGTTTTTTTTAACTACATCACACTTGACCATCCCCTCTTTGAATAGATCTGTCTATTAAAAAATAAACCAGTTTGCGATTAAAAGGACAGTTTGCCTGACGATAGCTTGGTGTCCATTTACATATTTTTAAGCACATATTGGGATATCGAATAAAAACTGCTTGATGGAAACAGCAAGATACAAATAAAACCTCCAAAATGTGCATAAAAACATACACACTCGATTGAGGTGGAAACTTTTTTTATTCAATAAGAAGAAATGTGCATAAACTATTACGGAAAAGCATTTACCCAATCAACTCCTATTGAATTTATTAGGAACTCAAGATGTGCATCAAAAAAGTAATGTGACTGAATAATTTGTTCATAACTGGATTAATCAGCGGACCAATCATCACATCTAAAATGTTGCTCTGGTTATCCTGTAATAGCGTTGTCCTGAAAATCAAAAGCCTGGAAAGAGTTGGCAGAGCACATAGGTCGAATTCAAGTTAAACTGTGCTGAAAAGCTTGTTTATTGACACTTTTGAAAAAAATCATAAAAATCTGCACGGTAAAGTCATAATGATGGAGGAACGCACACACACACAGTACGCCCAGAATTGAGTGGCATGAGGCAAAATCTTTACAGTGTTTTGTTTGTTAGTTCTCAAACGCAAGTACTTTATTAATACAAGAGTCACAGTGGCTACAATTTATCTGGAAGTTCCCATTTTTTTCTTTTGAACACATGGGATTGAAACATTGCTTTATTCACTCATTGTTTTTGCAATATTTCCCATAAATATATTTTTTTCACATAAATTCTGTCATCATTTACTCCTCATGATGTTCCAATTCCAACCTTTAAAACATTTTTCGGTGGAACAGAAAATGAGATGTTAGGCAGAATGTTAGCATCATTCACAATTCACTTTTATTGTATAGAAAAAGATGCAATGAAAGTGAATGGTGACTGAGACTAACATTATGCATAATATCTCCGTTTGTGTTCCACAATAGAAAGTTATGCTGGTTTGGAACAACATGAGGGTGAGTAAATTATGACAGAACTTTTCTTTTCTTGGTGAACTGTCCCTTTAACACAGCTGCTATCTAATAAAGTTGGAGTGACAGACTTTAAAAACAACAGGCATATGTTGGAAAATAATGTATTGGTCTGTACTGGACACTATCTGGTGGCAATTTAAAAACTTAAGGCAAAATAAATGTTGAGTTAGCAATTTAACCCACCAACTGTCCACTATCCACGTCTACACTGAGTAAGGGCACACTAACTGACTAACCAACGAGAGGCTCAGTACAATCAGATACTTGTTGCTTAACATGTTTTGGGATTTCTAAGCAGATTAGACGACATTGGGACAGGGATCCCCATACCATTTCTATTCATCTTAAACTACACATATCACTAGCAAAACAATGAGCCAAGATATTGAGCTAACACAACTAGCACAAGACTGTTGTAGTCCCGTGTCATTTTCACAGTTCATGTTAGGCAAGTTGGGCTGTAAGGGTTCCACAACAGACCAACGCTTCAAACCTGGACAGTCTAAAACTATTTGTCCGGTTGAATTTAGTTTACTAGCTTGCAAATAGCCTTAGCTCAGCTGTCCTGCCATATTGCATTAGTATTCCTGCGTGCAGGCCGTCCCGCTAAGCTAACAAGAGACCGAGTTTGCTAACTACACAGCAGCTATCTATTATCCTTAATTTCTTTTATCTTTGCTTGATTAAGTCACTCACCTTGTCCATAAATTTCCAGCATTTCTCCACAGTCTTTTTGTCCACAGCCCCGGGCTGGTGATGGGAGTGGTGGAGGTGATGGTGAGGCTGAAAAGCGTCCTTCATCATGCCAATTAGCCCCCCACCTTTCTTCAGATTTCCTGCCATTTTCTAATTCCACAGTTTGCTTTTCGTAGTCAAAAATAGAACTGGGATCGGACACCCCCCGGCGAGGACAGCGCCCGAGTCCGGTTCGAGCGAGGGTCCGTCGGGGGGGGGGGGGAGGGGGGTTGCTTTATCGATACAAGACCCCCATTAAAATCGCCGTGCAGGAAGCTGACACTACCTGTCGCAAACCAACACAGAAGCGATATCGGTAAAGAGCTGATCCCGTTAAAAATAACGCGTAAAAAACGAGTTTTCACGTGTGAAGATGGGTGTCTGGACGTGGAGGAACAACTGCTTTCACAAAGACACCCGTGCGTGATATTCCCTTTTTCCTTTTCTCTCTCTCTCTCTCTCTCTCTCTCTCTCTCTCTCTCGTCTATGCGCTTCAGCAACGGGAAGTTCAGACTGAGCAAGTCTATGGGGGGAGGGGCTTTATAATAAGCGACCGCTCGTGCTTATTATAAACCAAGCTTAAAGCGTCTTTCTCCACATACATTTTAAAATATCTTAGATAGGACAGCAGGGGGAAAAGGATAAATACATATATTATGGAAATGAACACCGTCTTCTATCTCTCCCCCCCCACCATTCTCGTGAGATTGCTCGCTTCTTGTTCGTCCACTTCCGCCTGTGCAGACCTCGCCCTCTTTCTCATTCGCACGTTTCTCCTCCTCAATCCCTGCCCTCGTGCGAATGTGTATGATGATGACTTGGCCTATGAATATTAATGACGTTAGGAAGGTTACCAAGCAACGTCAACATATAATTAATATGAATGAACTAAGCCTCTGAAAGAGTAGGATTTGCACTCGGTTAAAGAAATAAAATGTTTAAAGGGATAGTACACCCTAAAAATGTTTTACTCCCAATCATGCCATCCCAGATGTGTATGCCTTTCCTTATTCTGCTGAACACAAATGAAGATTTTTAGTCACATTTCTCAGCTCTGTAAATCAATGCAAGTGAATGGGCACAAAAGTTTGAAGCAAAAAAAGCACATAAATTCAGCATAAAAGTAATCCATAATCTTAAATCCATATCTTCAGAAGCGATATGATAAATTTGGGTGAGAAAATTATCAATAATTAAAGCTAGAGTATGCAATTTATAATCTTTTTTTCATACTGGTTGAAAGTCTCCTTGCATCCTGACAGCAATTCAGTGCAATGATTGGATGGCCTATCTGCTTGTCTAACTACGTACCTCCGCGCACTCTGCCTGTGCATTCAATGGCGTGAGTTGGGGCGGGACTTTCTGACTGTTTGATCAACTTCAGGCAAGGGAGTAGATTTGGCTTAAATCTACGTCCTTGAATGCAGGCAGGGGGCATATTCAGAAAGCTGTTTTAAAAACATTTATTTTTGCAGTTCCTTTTGGTGGCGCTAGTGTCCCAGAAATTACATACTCCAGCTTAAAGTAATTTTTACTATAAATCTCCACTTTCACTTTCTTCTTCTTGTGGTTTAGGCAAGTCACATTATTCATGCATATTGCCACCTATTGGTCTGGGAGGATAATATATAGTAAAAAAAAATGTACTTAAATCGGATCTACTATACCAAGATGACATACTGACATACACGACATACACGTCGTACATACACTCTTAGAAAGAATGTGTCAAAAATGACACAACCTGTGTTAAATTTTGACACATCTGTGGGTGAGCTCCAGGACCACTAGTTTTGTGTTAATTTTAACTCATTCATTGTGTAAATGATTTTAACACAGTAATGTGTCAGGAAAGGTTAACATAAAGATGTGTAAACATGTGTCATTTTAACACAGTATGTGTTGTCCATGGCTACACAGAATGTGCAGGAAAATGCACCTACAGTACAACCCTATAGAAATTGCATTTTTGGCCTAATATCAGTTATATAAAACAATGACCAATGACAACCATTAATGAGTTCAAAACATTTATTGTCATGAAAAATATCAATTACATTCATAGAACTCATAGAACTCAGACTATAATGATACTGTTTCAAGCAGTAAAAAATATGTCCAGCATAGGACAGTTTCACAAATTCATAAGGCAGATAAAAATTATATCATGTCAACACTTTGTATCTGTGATTGATGTAGATCTGATCAAAGTCTTACCAGGGATGGCATGTCAATGAAACGGGGGGGTACTGTTGGCAAATGTCACCAACTGTTGGTGACTGCATACTGATCCAGTTCCTATGATGATTGAATGTCTTTTCCATTGCGGTTCTGATGGAGGCGATGTTTTCAGATGATGGCTTCATTCTCTTAATGACAGACAACCATTCATTTATGTCTTCATCGATAGATGATGTTACTGAGGCTCCCGCTGACACACTGCTCGGAGCTTTACGTTTTCTCCGATAGCGTCGCTGTCCCTCTTCAAGATGCCGCCTCATATTTCGAAGCTTCATTTCGATGAATCCTTTATGGGACACAGGGTCATACAGATGCTCCTACAAACACATTTTATTGAAAGTTTGTAAACAACACACTTTTGCCAATAAAATACACATTTCAGCAGAACTATGAGCTCAATTATGCTAGATTAAATTGTAATACTTACATATCCTTCATTCTCTCCAGCAAGGCTGAGACTTAGAGAGGGGAACACTGCAATCAAAGATTTCGCTAAATTCAACTTGTCAGCAGTACAGGGGTAACTGTTTGAGACAAAAACATGATACACAGGCAAGAAATTACTATAAAAAGTTACAATTTAATAACATGCAGTTAAATAATGTGTAGCCTACTACTTTTTGCATCAATTTAGAGCTGAATAACTTTATACAAACTACATATTATTTATTTTAAGTCATGAAAAACATCCATGGTCAAATATTATGTCTGAATTAAATAAACGAGAAAGAACGGATTCTTTAATGAATTCATCTAATTATAATTGTTGGGTGATGGTGCTAAACGCACATGATCGTTCTCTTATAAGTGCTTGGACAGGAGAGTTCAAGAAAGATACTCACAATTATACAATACATACAAAAATATATAATGCACACTTATTTGATGCGTTTTTTTTATTATGGTTAGTTTAATGATTATGAACACAAAGATAACCATGAAAAATCTAATCTATATTTATTGCATTAAAGGAGTAGTTCACTTAGCATCAGGGTGTTTATTAATATAACTTATTAATATAAAAGTCATATACACCTAGAATGACTTGAGGGAGAGTAAATCATGGGCTAATTTTCATTTTAAAGTGAACTACTCCTTTAATATAAGCTACCATCAGTAATAAAGCGGGCATGGGGATAATTACAAACTAAAGTCACTATGACTTATCTATTTCTAAAGTAAGTAATAAATGTTTGTGTAAAAATTTCTGCTATGGGATTCGTCAGTCTCCAAATTCCTTGCATCTCTTCGTTCACTTATTGCTTCTAGTGCACTCAACCACCATGCACTATATAGGGTTTGGATTTGAGAATCAGTAAACAAGTGAGCAATTTCAGACACAGCAACAATCGACACCGAGAGTCGATTCCTGTGCTGGAGTCAACCCTGACTCTGGGGCATTTAAGGGTCACCACTTAATATAATGTTACAAATATTTTTTTCCCTAACATTCACTTAAGACATAACAGATAATGTTTGCATGAATACTCGCCAAGATAGATATTTTGAAATAATGTAATTCTGTGTATGTGTATATATTGGGATGGTGCATTGTCTGAGGCGTATTTGTGCACGCATCAGATATGTCAATCAGCTAAATAAGATTGTTTCGTTTACATCAGCATGAACCGAAATTCACTCCCCAAAAAAGAATTACTTGGCAATGCTAAACAAAAGATTGCGATGCTATGATGCATCAATATCCCCCCCACCTTTATGCTACATGTCACTTTAAATATTAATGATTAGAATCTGTCCATAAAACATAAACTTACAATCCACTTTTTGCAACAAGATCACTGACGCTGATAGTGATGATCTTTTTTCTTCCCTTTGTAGATAGCATGCCTGTGCGATGATATTCAGCCATTATATCAGACGCCTTCTTGGTCATTAAGGACTGTAATGGTGGAGAGTCTTCCATCTAATCAAATTAACAGATCAAAAGTTGTTAAGAGTTTTTGATTTAGTAGGAATAAATGATTTAGTGAGAGTTTTACTGCAGTGCTTACCTGAATGTTTTCCATCTGGGGAGGCTGAATGGGGATGACTTGTAGGGTGACCACAGTGGCAACATGAACTTGAAATTTGTCATATTCTTGCACAGTTGTGGTGATGTCACAATCAATGTAGTCATTGAAGTCTTTGTTAAATTTCAGAAACCGTTCTAACTGAACAGGATGGGGAAATTCTGAGTAACAGTTTTCCAAAAGTTGTGAAGCATCACAGATGTGAAAAATCTTTTTGCATGTTTCTGTATTGTCTTTATAGATACAAACAAGTACAGCTTTGGTCAGTTGTCCAGTGACTAAAGACCCAGGAGTCACTGGCCCAGGATCATCTTCAGATGGGTCCATTTGCTGTGTAATAAAAATAAATAAAAAACACATTTAGACATAATACATATTTTATTTACTGATTTTCACAACATTTACACATAGAATTAGCTGATACCATAGCTAAATTCATTTCTCATCACAATTTAAGTTAGTTAATAAGCCTGCAGCAACACATTCATACACTAGCATCCTTACAAATCTGAACTACCTTTTCTCTGATCCATTTTTTTCCTTTCTTTTTTTCTAACACAATATCAAGGCCATATAAGCTATATTTTGGACCAGGCGTAGGCTACATGGAGCTGTTCTGACAGTTGAGAGAGGCCGCGAGCCCCAGCACAAGCAATCATTTGAATTTTCGCGGCATTATAATTTTGTAGAATTATTAACATTTTTGCCCGCGAAGTTTTGCAAATACCTGACAAAGTGCCTTAACAGTTTGCTTAGAAACCAAACTAAACCTAGTATACACATATCAGCAGCAGAAAATGACGTTTTCGCACATAAATACAAGTAAAAATGACTTCAAGTAGAACTTACCTTAAGAATCTTATTAGCAGTCACCCAACGACTTGCCTTCTCCGTCTCTCGTCGCAGAAAGGCGGTTTTTAGGCGAGGGGAATTCTCTCGGCAATTTCAAAATGGCAACCGATTAAAAAAAAAAATTGGTGGGCTTTTTCACTCATAGGCCAATTTGGCAACATCAATTTTTAAGTTACCGGCCATTCAAAACTATATATATATATATATAGTTAACCAAATGCTTATTTTAAATGAAGTGCGCCGTTATTTGTTGTGTAGTGACATGATTTTTTACACGCATTTGGAGGGTTGGTGGGTGTTAATTTTAAACCCTGTGTACTATAACATTGAAAAATGGGCAGTCATTTAGGTTGTTCAGATAGCTGACACACACACACACACACACACACACACACACACACAAAATTGACACAGAGTGTGTAAATCTAATCAGTAAAGATCATTCTACACATGTTGTGTTGGATGTTGTGAACAAATACACAGATTGTGTTAATTTTAAAACGACACATTACTATGTGTAACACATCTGAATTCTTCCAACACATTTTTATCTAATATTGACACAACATGTGTAATCTAGAGTGCTACACATAATTTGCGTCATTTTTCTACACATTTCTTCTAAGAGTGTACTGATATACTGACATACACGCTAGTTGCCCGATAACATCGGGCAACTAGCGTGTTACAACAGCGAGAGGTGGAGCAACTAGAGATAACAAAACCCAAAATGAATGTGGCGAGCTAAATTGACACTACCTGTCGCAAAATTGTCCATGTCTTCTCCTATAAAAGAGAAATTATATTGTTGTAAACTCCACATTTAGTTCACTCAAAAAGTTTAGTTTATCATGTTGTGGTTTAGCAGACAGGAGGTCAGATCATTAAGTGTTGCTGTTTCCTTACAAAAGCAGTTTATTCAGTGTACTGATGCATCTCCTCCACAGACATCCATAAAAAAGGCCTCTTGTCTCCTCGCCAGTCTACCGACAATAGCATGTTTATTGACGGCCGTGTTATGCATTGCTTTGCTAGCCTTGTAGGCTCTCCTTGATTGAAGGGCTCATGCACACCGGTCAAAGATTTCAGTCGAGCGCATGTTTCCAAAGGAAAACTATTTAAAACAACGGAGACAGACACAAAAAAACGTATTCGGTGTGAACGGCCCCTAAGATGATTCAGTAGCTCAGTTGGTGACCATGAACTTGAATTTCCGCAAACTGACACTCATTCAAACCTCTGACCGTTTATGTGATATGTTTATATTGATCAATTTATAACTTCATAAATTGACAATTGTGGGTGTTTTCACATACCTTTTGCGACCTATTTGATTTAATTATTCAGCTCATTATTTATTCAGCATAAAAAGAGACTAAATAAAAGTAAATAGCCTACAAAAAACCCACTCGTGAAAGACATTACAATTTTTATTTCATACTTTAAATGAAAGAGGGAAATTTCCTTTGAGCAATCCGAGCAACTGAAAGGTATCTTAAAGGTCTCTAGTTTCTACAACAATGCGAATCGCTTAGCAACGATACACACCTCCAGGCAACCAGTCGGTTACGTGCTGCAATGCGGTTACGTAGAACAACTGAAATTGGAATTTTAGCGAGGTGATTGGCTAACGCTTCTCTTCGGCCCCACCCACGCTACTAGGCGCCTCAGTACAGACAATTCAGTCACAATGGAACTTTTTATTCTGACCCAAGAATGCAGTTTTAGAATCTCCACATAATGCCGCCAAAAAAGAAAGGAACAGGAAACAGCAAAAAGGACAAAGCAAAAAAGAGTACATTAGAAAAAGGTGTCGATTGATTAATATTTTTATTGTATTTTATGAGCACAAAACAGTTTAGTGTGCACAATGAAGACTTCAGTGGTGTTTGACTGATGTTATGGTGTGTTTATTTAATTTTTCTTTTCATCACACATAGATGATGGACTTACAGAAAAGTACCGGAGAAGTGCTTTGGACGTGTCTGTTTTAAAAGAACATCTTGGTAAGGCAAATATAATTCTTAAATTTGACTTTTTTTCTCAGATATGTTCTGTATTTGCTGATCATTTAAAAAAATTGTCAGCACTGAGGACCAATGTAGCACGTCAGGCCACAGCAGTGAGAGATGACTTGAAAAGCCAAATAAGAGATCTGGAGCAGGTGCTTGCTCAAGAACGTTCAGACATGAAGGACATCACAACAGGTCCGTATAAAGAATCTAAATAGTATATTGATATATCAATGAAAAGTTTTGGAGTACACCTGCATGAATCAAAGTGTATTTCAACATTTACAATGTTTTATGTTGTATTTTGGAAATACTTCAAATGAAAATGTGTGAGAGTTTACATAATAAAACATAAAGGAGACTGAAAACTATTTTGAAGGAACATTCCAGGTTCAAAACAAGTTAAGCTCAATCGACATAATTTGTGGCATAATATTGATAACCACAGTAAATAATTTTGAGTCGTCCCTCATTCTCTTAAAAATAAGCAAAAAGAAACAAAAATCAAGGTTAAATTGAGGGACTTACAATGGAAGTGAATAGGGCTAATTTGGTGATTTAAAAGGCAGAAATGTGAAGCTTATAATTTTATAAAAGCACTTAAATGAATTCTTCTGTTAAAAATGGTGTATTATTTGAGCTGTAAAGGGTCGTTTATGGTTTTAGGGTTTAAAGTGTAACGTTGTGATGGCAAAAAATGTATATAACTTTACACAGAAACAGTAAGTAGGTGATTTTATCACACTAAAATCATGTTAACACTCATATTGTTGAAAGGAGGGATGAGTCGAAATAATTTTATGTGGAAATCAACATTATGCCACAAATTGAGCTTAACTTGTTTTGAACCCGGGAAATTCCTTTAAAGTATGTTGAAATTTGAATAGTTAACCTAATACTTACTCAATCTCATGTTGTTCCAAATCTGAATGCCTATCCTCTGGAGAAATTTTAAAGGATATATATGCAATTACAATGAATGGGGTCTGGAACTTCCAAGCTTAAAAAATGATGGAAAAGTATCATGTGCACTATTCCAAGTCTTCTGAACCCATACAATAGCATTGTATGAGAAACAGACCGAAAGTCACTGAAAATGTTGACATCTGCCCTAGCTCTCATTGGCGCATTCACGAGAGAAGTAGCAATGTCAGAATTGTGAACTTTTGATTAAAATCTTTTCAATGATTCTGTTTATGTGTTAATGATTTGTGTCCTACCAAGTGCAAGCCAAGGGGAATTAATTTAAATGCTTTTAAATCCTTTAAAATGAAAGGCGGCTTCATCGATTCGATTGGCTATCTTAAATGACAATGACGAGCAGTGTAAGAACTAATGAGGATGTTGGTTTGTACTTCCATTGTAATTCATCTGCAGTTACACTGTTAACATTACCCCAACCCTACTCCTAAACTAACCTACCTCAACCTCAGTTGCTGCAAATGTGAATCATGTGAGAATTTTTCAGAACAATATGTTATTATGTATTATGTATACATAATATATACATTGTAATGTATTTTAATGTCAGTAGTAGTTAAAGACAACTAATTTAAAGTAGGACCAAATATGCTAATAATTCAGTACCGTCCGATCTGATACAACCACATTGTAGCTAACTCTTTTTGCAATTTTTTGTTTCCCAAAAAATAAGCATTAGATTGAATTGCAGCTGATAATTTTTAGTATTTATAAATAATATGAAGTAGCATAAATGTAACAAGTTGTGGACTTAGTTATCTCTAGTAGCTTTCAGCTTATCAGTTGTGGTTTAGCTATTTCTTTCTTCTTATATTGAAGTGATTATTGTTGCATTTTGCAAAAACTTTGTAAACAGATCTTAACCATCAATATAAATCCATGGAAACAAACCTGCAGACCAAAGTGAACATGCTGGAAGTAAGTGTGAACATGCTTCAGACACAGCTTGGTGAGTTCAACCATTAACACATACAAGCTCTTTTGCTTATCACTTGCAGTGTGTGCCTTTACCTACAAAAGCTCTCCAATGACATACTGATGACAAACAAGGCCTTTGTTTGATTAGCTGAGTGTCAGGTTAAATTGAAATCGGAAAGAGAGCAACGAGAGAAAACGGAAGCAGAAAAAGATGCCATCATTTCTGACCTACAAAGCAAACTGGACAGCATGGAGGCAGAGTGTGAGAAGATACTGCATGTAAGTGAACTGTTCTCAAAGTCAGAGCACGGCTCTTCAAGTGATTAAGTGAAATATCAGTGCTCTGTATATATATATATATATATATATATAATAGACTTTATATATATATATATATATATATATATATATATATATATAAAGTCTATTAGACCCATCAATGGATGGCATATTTGATTAGCTCTCTTAGACTTCAGATAGCTTGGTGGCATTTCAAAGCTTGGTGACAGTAATCATTGAAATGAGGTATAATTAATGTTATAGCAATCAAATGTAATTGACTGTTAATTAAAGTGCTCTAATTGCCAGCTACAAGGTTATTCATTTTAGCATTTAGTATTTTAGCAAAGTAGAGACCATCTGCACCTCTAAATAATTGTGCCAGATGGTGAGTCATGCCCCATTTATGAAACTAGTTTTTATCTTATGTCTGTCTATTAAGTTTGTCTATTGTTTTTATTGGCACGGTACAGGGTTCTTTGGACAGTTTGCTGTCTCACCTGGCTAAGACTCGACTTCAGTGGGAAGATCAGAGTACAGCCATTCATCAGGAAGTCAAGGACACACTCATGGACTTTGGGATAAACCCACTTCACATATGAGGACACCTTCAGTATTGCTCTGTGAACAAAAGCAGGACCAAGAAGAGATCTGTCCAATTACATCTGGCCTTTTACATAATATAGTGCATAGTGTATATTGAATAAGTAAGATTGACTTTTAAGTCTAAAGACATTTTATTTTTTATAAAAGTTACATTGTGTGCATCATAATTCTCATTTCATCAAAATAAAGGTCAAAAAGGACATTTACATTTGTTTCACATCAACAAAAATTATACATGGCTTTTGAAGCCTGTCAAAGTGTGTTCACATTGTTTGAAAATAGAAGGAAGGCCCAGTACTGTAGATCTGGTTTCCAGATGAATTATCCTTGCAGAATGAATACTGTTCATATTGTGTATAGAATATTCATAACCAGTGGTGTAGTAGTGTCTGAAGAGGTGGGCATACCTAATAAATACCCCCATAAATAAATAAAAAACAAGCATAAATAATAAATGCACCCGGTCTCTAAAATTCCTATATTTACATTTTCACATGGTACATTGGTAAAACGTGTAAGAAATTGATTTTATTTCCATAAAAAAATAAAAAAATTACAATTGAACTAATTGTAACTACAATTGGCTAATCAAGCCTCAGAGAGGGATAAAGGCCAACTGGAAGCTGTGGTGCGACAGAGAGAGATTTACGGACCTTGTGTTTGTCTTTTTGTTTAAGTGTCTTATTAAATTATTTATATTTTCATGCCGGTTCTCACCTCCTCCTTTACCATTAATCCCTTTACAGTGTTCATTATGTATTTAAATTAATAGTTTTATTCACCAAAGTGGCATTCGACTGATCACAATGTATAGTCAGGACATTAATAATGTGAAAAAAATACAATTAGAAAAAACTGGTCAGAACTACTTCAAAGTGTTCTCGTCAAAAAAATCCTCCACATGCAGCAATGACAGCTTTGCAGGTACTTGGCATTCTAGCTGTCAGTTTGTCCAGATACTCCCCACGCTTCCTATAGCACTTGCCATAGATGTGACTGTCTTGTCGGGCACTTCTCACACATCTTACAGTCTAGCTGATCCCACAAAAGCTCAATGGGGTTAAGATACATAACACTTTTTTCCAATTATCTGTTGTCCAATGTCTGTTTCTTTTCCCACTCTAACATTTTTTGGTGTTGTTTCAAAAGTGGCTTTCACTTTGCAGTTCTTCCCACAAGTCTGATCCCCTGAGTCTTCTCTTTACTGTTGTGCATGAAACTGGTGTTGAGTGGGTAAAATTCAATGAAGCTGTCAGCTGAGGACATGTGAGGCGTCTATTTCGCAAACTAGAGACTCTGATGTACTTATCCTCATGTTTAGTTGTACATCTGGCCTTCCACATCTCTTTCCAGTTGTCCTTTGTCTTTGAAGACTATAGTATGAAATATTCAGTTTTTTGGCAATTTCAACATTGTACAGCCTTCATTCCTCAAAACAATGATTGACTGATGAGTTTCGTGAGAAAGCGTTTTCTTTTTTTTCTTGTTGCCATTTTTGATCAAATATTGACCTAAAGACATGCCAGTCTATTGCATACTGTAGCAACTCAAAAACAAGCACAAAGACAATGTTACACTTCATTTAATGAACCATATATCTTTCAGCAGTGTTTGATATAATGGCAAGTGATTTTCTAGTAACAAATTAGCAATTTGGCATGATTACACAAGGATTAGGTGTTGGAGTGATGGCTGCTGGAAATGGGGCCTAGTTGTATGTATGTTATATATATATATATATATATACGTTTAGCAGGGAAATAAATTTACAGCGCCACATTTAAATAAAATAAATGTCCCGCCCCTTACTAAAACGGAAAATATGATTGGTTCGCAAATATCCAATCGCGTCTGATATGAACATTCTGATTGGTGGATCAGCTTAGTCGGACTGTCTGTCTTGCCTGTGCTTTCAGTTACGCTCAGTCTCCCATAGCTCCGTGTTTGTTTAGAGAGAATCGTTGTACACTTAAAAAAAAAAAGTTCCGGGTCAAAAGCCTAGTCGTTGTTCTGGCGGCCATGTATCATAAATTATTTCAGTTGGGCATACACAAAATCCTTAGAAAGATAGATGGGCATACGACGTATGCCCTAGACTATACTGTTCATAACGGATTTATCAGGAAATCATTTCAAATGAACAATCTTGAACGTATTGCCTAATATGTATCCAAGATCTTTATTGTTTACATATAGTGCAGCTCACTCTGTGACCAGCAGGTGTCTCTGTTGGCCTAATTTAACGTACACTGATACATTTATTTTTAAATGAAATTTCAAACGCTTCTAATAAAATAATTGAATAACCCATCTATGATTTAAGTTTCTCCCTATAGAATCAGTAGAGTGTTTACCTGTAGATTTCTTCTAAGTCTGATGCCAAGAAAAATGCTCAAATTCTCCAGACAAATATCAGCTGTTAATTTCTGGACAAGAGAATCCCAAGAGAACGCACTGTCTGAAATAAATTCACATTTCCAAACTCTTCAAACAGCATCTCAATACAGTTGTTCATACATCTGATTCCTGTTGTTGATGCAATTAACTATTACCTTCTTGCTATGCCATTATAAATGTAACAATTTCTTTTGTGTTCATGAAAAGAGCTTTCAAAGCAATGTGTGATGTCTTTTGTGTGCAGGCGATCAATGTCCCCCAATCTGAGAACAATCAATCGGAGGGTGAATAAAGGGAAATGAGACCAATGCAAACAAATGACTTTTATTCACTTATATTTGTAATGCTGAGATGGTTGTCCTGTCCATTGATGCACTGCCAGCGAACAAAAGGTGACTAAAAGAACAACATTATCTCTGTGTGGACAAGGATGTTAACACCACCCAAAAAAAAAGAAAAAAAAAGAAAAAAATAAGATAAGCATTTTTGACCTATGCTGTTGCATGTTTCTGGGAATGTTTTCTTTCTGGCTCAGCGCTAAGAGACAATTGATTTAAAAAGATAGTTCATCCAAATATTTTTAATCCTGTCATCATTTGCTTAATGTCTAAGTTGTTTTTTCTATACAAAGAAAGTGAAAGGTGACTGAGGCTAACATTGTGCCTAACCTCTTGTTTTGTGCTCCACAGAAGAAAGTCATTTGTAACAATGAGGGTGAGAAAATGATGACTGAAATATGAATTAGGATTTTGGGTAAACTATCCCTTTAACAGTTTTTCATTGGTTAAGGTAACAAGTAACTAAACCTTTAAGATTACTACAGCAATTAAAAAATTGTGAGCAAGCAAATGAACAAAGAGAAACCATGTGTTTACCTAATATAGAAACATGTACGAGTATCTGATGCGTCATGAAGTGTATATCAACTCTATATGAGGAATGAAACCAGTTGCAACACCAGAAGGAATTAAAGCTAGAGATGCAATTTTGTCCTGTGGAAACAGGTTAGAGCTGAATTAAGAAATAAATTGGATGGAGAAGGAGAGTATGCTGAGAGAGATAGAGGTGGGACCGTTGGGATGCACCTGGGCTGATTGGGCTGTGAGCTTTGCTCATCTCACTAATATGTCCTGTCTCCAGCCATGACATTTTGGTCTCTGAACAATTCACACTCTTCAATCCACACAATTCAATTACTATGAAACTATCATAGAGACTGGACATCGTCATATTTGAGCCCTAGAATTTACATATTTCTTAGTAATATGAACAAGTGAAGATTCAGTAAACCTAATGATAGTGAAATTGATATTTGTGAGTGTTATAAAGTCATATCATAGTTCTTTGTACGGAAAAGAATAAAATTCATTTTTCACTGAAAATCTTTCCTTGAAAATCTGGATATTCTGTTATGAATAGGACTTGCGAGTAAATAATGACTGAATTAAAATTTTCAGGTGAACTAGTCCTTTAAGAAAAAAGACATATAATAGCACCATATTCATGTAATTTGAAGCATGCTTTCCTAGTGACAGATTTGAATTTCTGCTGCATGTATATTTGTAAATACTTAAGTTTGGCAATATTACTTCGCCTGTGCTCACAAGATAATTCCCAATCTAATTGCCTAATCCATTTCTACAAAATCAGTCAGTTTTAATTTGAAACAATAACTGTCTCGCAAATGGTTTTGATTGTTTGTTGACTCTCTTTAAACTTTTTTAAATGTCTCGGTGTCTCTAAAGATGCCTGATTCCATCTTTAGTGTTCCAAGTGTTGAGGTTGCCCCCATAGAGTTGTCTGCGCAAATTTGCAGGTCTGTGCATCTGCTAAAAACCCACCTGCATGCCCAGCTTTGCAATTGTTCATCAGATGCCTAAAACGCACACACACACACACACACACACACACACACACACACACACACACACACACTGCAGCAATTCCCTGTGAAGGAATCTGTATTTGTGACATCCAAAATATCGAACAGACAAAACTTATGCAACACAATGCCATTTATTTTCATCAGGCACTAACACAGTATTGAAATATTATGTAAAATTGGACTTTGTTCATTAGAAATGCAAAAAAAATCTAAATCTAAATAAATCAACATGGGTGGTAACCACTAATGGTTCTCCAAAATGTAAAGGCAATTGATTACAATTTGGCTCTGCAAGTTGAAGATAACATCATGCCTAATAAAATTATTTTATTTTGGTATCCAAATTCAGCATCAGCTGTGGTATATTGATATATAACCATGATGGTTTCGTTGAATCATCCATTTTGTACCTTTAAAAGGATGCTCACTATTCGTCTTTCTTTGTAAAACAAAGAATGAATCGAAGGCATTTCCTAAATAAATAAAATTTCTGGTTGTAAACTATTGAAAACAACATTAAAGTTGATCTTTTATATATATATATATATATATATATATATATATATATATATATATATATATAATTTAAAAAGAAATCCCTGAATGTATACTACTTCTCCTACATCTTTTAATTTATTTATGTCTAGATGGAGTGAGCCTGGTGGTATTGAGTTGATTTCATCATGCATTGAGTGGTACAGATGAATGTAAGACCTCAACTTAACTGAAATCATCTGATGATCTGATTTCAGATCTCGCTCAGGTTCTCTTTGGACTTTGATGGACCTGATTTGCTGACATGGTTTTCAATGATATGCAGTGAACAAACTTTTTTGCCCCTTTTTTGTTCGGCTCGTGTTGTAAAGAAGACGGGCCATTGGAAATTTCAAAATAGGGATGAATCATAGTTAATTTTATAATGCAAATTTCTTAGCCGAGAGTGTAATCTTCGACTATTACTCAACTTTGTGCAATTTTCATATCCATGGAGTGCAACAATCTGAATCTAAATCAAAGGAATGAAAAGCAAAGTGTAGAAAAAACTAAAATAGTATTATGGGTCTATAACAATAACAAAAATAACAATTCTCGTTTTCCCCATTCAATAGCATCTAAAACCCTCTTACATGCACATCAAACATTCAGAAACATCTCAAAAACCTTTTTAATAGAATATCACTATTATCAAAAACAGATCAAAGTTGTTTTTGTGTTATGTTCTCGTAATAGTTAACCCATCAGGGCAATGAGACGGCAACAGCACAGAATTAATACAAAGTATTTTGGCACTGTAAAAAAATGTTCTTTTTGAGCAATAGTGGATTGAGTCTTTGTTTCTAGCTCTCTGTAGCTGTCCGCTCTCTTTGTAGCATACTCTGTCTGTGTCGTGGGAAAAAAACAGGTGTAATAGCAACTGTAGTATAGTGGTATTACAACCAAAGAGGAATAATTTAAAAAGAAATCAACAGCACAGAAAGACAAATATACTGCATAGTACAAAGCCCCTCTGCTGGGTGTCCCAAAAGAAGTTCATGGCAGAGGGCAGTAAGGACAGTGAGTACAGAGACCAGACGCAGCTTCAGGGTTGAGTTGAGCAGCACAGACATCTCCACGCATGGGAGTTCAGAGTCTAAGAAAGCTCTTTATCAGAAGGGAACTTTGTATTTGTCAATCCAGAGTCCAATTTCTGAAGCAAACATTGCTGTAACCATCATCTGAACGTCCCAGGCCCACCAAAGCCTGCGTTTTACGCCTACCCAATAGGAACTAGGCTTAAAGAGGTTATTTATGGTCACTGTTGTTGGTGCCCTTTTCCCACTCTATACTCTCCTCGCTGTTGGTGCGAGAGGGTCCCGGGGGACCGGCTGGGCATACTCGAATGCCCTGAAAGCGCCGGCACTCCGGGCAGATGCGAATGTGACTGCACCCCCGCGCTACCAAGGCAGCCTCCTGCGCCAGTCTGTGGGAGAGAGGTTCAGGCAGCCCAGTGCCTGTGCACAGCTTGCCATTACTGAGGCTCGCCGCAGCCGCCCGTGCCCGCCGCTCATCCAGGGGCATAGGCTGCAGTCTCAGCACGCTGGCTCCGCGCCTGCGCCGTAACTGCAGGCTGTCCTGACACAGCACGATGCCCTGCAGCTCTCGTAGCATCTCCTCGCACATGGACAGCTGTGAGGCATAGACAGGGAGAAAGAGAGGGGCAGAAAGAGAGAAAAAGAGAGGCCGGGGGGTCTCACTGACACTATGCACACAGGGGGAGGCAGGAAGCACAGCCAGAACTGTTATCAAAATAACACTGGGCTATACATGGCACGGTGGCTGTTTACCTGAATGATATACCACAGAGAAAACTAACAAAACACACAAGAAACATCCTGAGGGTGCACATGGCATGCTAAGTATATGAGCATTCTGAACAAATTAACTTTTAGGTGATTTTGTTTTAGATATGATTAAGAAAAACAGATACATTTTTAATAAGTGAGTGGAGTGTATTTAGGATCTATTGTGTTTTAGTTATTCTCTGTATGAGGTGCCTTTTCTGTCCATGATTTGCCTTCTCATTTAAAGCATGGACTGAATTTGGATTATGATTTAAGACTTTCAGTTAAACTTGTTAATTCAGTGTGATTCATTACCTAAAACATCTGTCTGATGCATGTGTGCATAGATCTATGAAAATAGTGCACTAGTGACTGAGGAACTCAATTGCAAAATGGATTGCTGTGGACTGTAGGCCAGTGAAAGTCTTGTTCAATATGGAAATAAAACAAACAATATATTTACTTCTAAAGACACGACACATCATTGCTTTACTTGTCTGCCACAACAATGTAATATATTTGAATGATCTAAATTATTATGTGTTTTCTTTATAATTATTTTGATCATTATATATTGAATTACTTTTATTTTTGGGGTCATTTTTTTTATTTTATTTCTACAAATATTGATTATGCAGTTATTTCAATTAATTGATTGACATGCCATTAATGTAAATTTATATTATTATTGATTGACAGCCCTAGATTTAAGTTTAGAGGTATATTTAACACAAAATTATACAAAATATTTTAAAATAAATATTTTAGAGGCAATTTGTGTTTCCCCTATGTCCTCGGGTGCTATATGTCACATAATGCAATGGAATTGCATCATAAAAAGCTGGAATATTATCAACATTTTAAAGGTCATTTTAAAACACAACCAAATCTCTTGATTCGAATTCATTCATTAATTATCTAATAAATGAATCCTATTTTGTCTTGAATCGTTTATTTTCCCCAACAGTAGAACGTTTCATACCTATCCCAAGTATTTCTTTTCACCCTATTAGTATGCACCAATGACAGTTTTAACAAATGAATCTAACCAACTATGACATCAATTTCCTGATGTGACTACATTTTAAGGAAATTAAACAAGGAAAATCAAACAATTCTTTTATGTTGGATCATCATATCCTGCAGCAAGCCATGGGGTCGAAAAGACACCACCTACAAAGAATGATAGTTTCTGGGAAATGTAGTGTGTAGTTGGCCTTTGGTTGGTGGGGCTATCTTGTTATTGAAGCACATGTACATGCACCATGTACACACAAATGCTTCACACATATACACTCATATACATACATGGACACATATTTCCTAACGACAATATACAAAATTTTCCCTTGGGGTTGATTGAAGTATTGTGACTTGAAGTACTTATTAATCAAAAGATGTTTTAACCTGCACTAGCCCAACCACTCACTTTCACCTGATGTTGAGCCAATACAATTACAAATAAATACACATATAAACACACACACACACACACACACACACACACACGCCCGCGCACGCACACACTTCTCGCTTTTTCAAATGACCATTAAGTTTGCTTTATAGACACACAAAATCATACCTCAGGGAATATTATATTTACACACCAATGTTCAATCTATGAAGATGGGTGATCACTTGAACACAACTGTATAACTAAATCATAAAGACATGTACAAACACTGATCACGCATTTGCACCCTTCAAAAAATAAGTCATGTCTTGGCTTCAACTGAAACATGTCAAAATATTTATTTACTAAAAATAACAGTGTTTATTGGGAACAATTCAGTCTGACACACACAGTCATCATTTTGTTTCAAGGAGGAAAATAAAACACAAAACATGAGTTATATTCCATTCAAACTTTAAAAATGTGTCTTGCACCTTTACTGGATATTGGTTGTGACAGTGAAAGCCTGTGTAGATCAGTTTGAGGTATTCTCTTTGTTGTGCTGGTTGTGAGTTGCAGGATGGAGTGTAGGGGGTTCAGGGAGGGAGGCGTGAGGGCGGGGAGAAGGACAGATAGCAGAGGCAGGTAAAATAGCCCTCTCTCACCTCTGTTTCTGGATTGTGACGCAGCATCCACATAAACTCCAGCACCGCCATGAAGATGGCCACCAGCAAACCACACACCAGCACCACGAAGATCCCGCCAATGTTCTCCATGCCTAGACCTGGAGGAATAAACATGCTCTGATATTCACTGACAAAATTATACAGTGGCACTAAAAAGTGTATGGACACTTCCTTTAAACCTGTGATTACTCTGCTAGCATACCTTTGTGAACTTTAAGGGAACTAGCTTCATACATTGACTAAAAATCACCTTGGTTAAAAGTAATTGGAAAATGGCTCAGAAAAAGGAAGTTCTGAGAAAAGAACTAACATAATTTGTTTGCAGATGACACTATGTCCACTAAGTTAAGATATTTTGCATCTAGTGGAATGACATTTATACATTTGTAAGTGTAAATGGCCCAAAGTGTCCACATAATGTTTTGTGGCAACTGTATGAGATAGATGGCAAATGACAGGTGGGAAATGTCTTTCACCTTTCGCTCGATGATCCTCCTCTTTTGGACACTTGCCACCATCCCACCATTTCCTCTTCAGGATCTCCAGTCGGTTTTCCTCCTGTAGTTTGAGAATGGCCAGGTCGAACTCATCTCTGTAGACTGAGCCTGAACAGTCACAAATATCCATCTTAGAATGGTCAAAAACCAGGGCTGAATCTATCTTTCCACTGTGCTGCATCCCCCCATTCTTACTGTGCTCATTTTGCTTATTGTAAACTAAATCATTCCATTTATCATGTTGATTAAAACCTCTGTTGTTGGAAGCTCCTACATGGCTTGGTTAAAATCAATTTCAGTGCAAGTTACATTCAGTCAATGGATTAATTTAACTTAAGCAATTTGAGATTAATTTGTACATTTCTTACAAAAACATATTCATGTTTAAGACTTGCTATAAAAAGAACAAACTCCACAAAAACAAGCCTCTAATCAGTATTGTTTCTTTAACATTTTTTAAGAGTTCTTGCACTCACCCAAAGGCATGCCAATGCCATAGCCCTTGGTGTCCAGCAGGCCTCCGATCTGGGTTAGGTTGCAGTTGCGCTGGCGGTAATACTCATTCATGGTGCTCTCCAGCAGATAGGCGTAATTGGTGTTGAGGACTCGTGCGATACCCTCCTCTGTGCTTTTCACAAATACACTTGGCTGTTTGGAGTACATGAAGTTCCACATGCGCTGGTACGTTTGGTAACGAGAGTTCTGACCAGAGAAGAGAAAATGCAAGTTTGACCTTTATGTGAATAGAAACCAAACAGGCCTCCATTTCTGCTTGCTCCACAACCTTTGCCTAGATTCCTGACAGCCAAGAGATTTGAGAACAGATGTTAGTATCTTTAAGTCCGTAACATAGTCTACGTAAGACCGTGAACATAGTCACTTCTAGCTAAGCAAGCTTGATTTCATGCGTCATTGCATTCTGAAATGTGTCATTCTCAGTGTTGCAGTAAGGGACGCTATAGCAGACATTAGTGTGAACTATTGGCATCTACGGTGAATTTTCAGTTTCAAGTCAACTACTGTAATGGTGGAGCAACAAAAGTCTGAAGAAAGGTTTTGAATTTAACTCTATACCCCTCTTGAGTACTAAGGTTTGTTACCACCACAGTAATGCAAGAATGCATGTTAAATATATTAAACTGAGCTGTGTGTTGGCTACGCATTGGCAAAGCACTTGCAACTTGTGAAACCAAACAGTCCACTAGCCCAAAACATACTCTATGCAAGTACATGAACGCAAACACTTCTACTTACTCAAGCTTGATTTTTGTACACCATTGCATTCCCAAATGTGTCTAAATCGCAATTCATAACAGCGCAAGTATGTGTTGCATTTTCAGTGTTGCCACAAGGGGTGCTATAGCGGACATGAGTGTGAACTCTCTAATTCTACGGTGAGTTTTCTCTTTCAAGTGAACTACTGTAAAGGTGGAGAAACAAATGTCTGAAGTAAGTTTTTAAGGTAACTCTATCAACCCATTGAGCACTTTGAGGGTTTGTTACTGCCAAAGTAACACAAGAACAGAAAACAGGCTACGATTGCTACTTGCTCCTCAACCTTCATCTAGAATCGTGACAGCCAATCACTGGAGCTTTGAGGCAAGACTGATTGTATTAACAAAGGATTTGGCATTTGATAAGCTGACAGTTTGACATGTTGATGTGATGCCGTGCTGCTCTGCATATGTGAAACAGTCTGTGCTCGTTGAGGGGTGGGTCAAGAAATGGCCCAACAGGGACATCAAGGAGTTTTAATTAGTCTGTGCAGCCCTCTGGAGAGGGAAAGACATTGAAGAGCATTGATAAGACAGCAAACAGATAAATCCCAAAGCAAGGAAGAGCACTGGTGACATGGTCAATAAACCTGTGACAGGGCATTGATTTGAGGGCAGGGGTTTTAAGTTTTCTTTCTCTCTGTCCTTGGAGATCTCACCTGGAAGAAGGTCATGGTGGAACCACCATGCATAGTGCCATATTCAATGGCCGTCTGGTCAGCCAGATCGTCTACTGACTCAATGGGCACCTCCATTCTCTGCACAGTGAGAAAGGCTGCCAAGTTGGCTGTGTAGGAAGAAATGATGATCAAGGTGAAGGCCCACCTGGAATGACAAAACAGCTTTAGACGTGAGGAACAAAACAGAGAAGCAACCCTGAACCAACATCAAAAGAGCTGGGAGCTACAGTGATCTTCGCATTTGAATGACAAATTTAAAGACTCTTCCGAATACTGCATGCCTGTTCTGAATACTCAAAAATAGCTTTCCTTTAGTCTCTACTGACCTTGGTGTGCTGCAGTTGACAAGGCCTCGATAAATGACAGTAACATAATACAGCAGAAAAACAGGGGCCAAATGAGAGAAGCTATATCCTATAGCTATAAGCTATATCCTGGATATCTACTATATCCAGCAGCAGGCAACGAGATCAGGGTAGAGAGGACGGCTATATTTGAGATATGTGGGGAGATTCAAAAGGAGGGAAAACACTGCGTGTGTGTGTGTGTGTGTGTGTGTATTGTTCAGTGCAGAGGCTCTAAACTGGTTTTGTTTAAGGAACCAGATTTTACATTAAGTGATGACCTAACAGTACCATAATGGGTTATTTTATGAAAGTAAACAAAGTATTTTATTTAGAACTTTATTTATAAGTGGTGCTTTCTTTAGCAAGGCGTGACTATTCCTACTGCTCTGACCTTCATTTAGGGATTTTCGAAAATCCCTAACCCAATTCTTCTTCCGTACAAATTTCGACATCTAACTTGTACCGCACCATTTGTGCTACAGACTTGAATGATGGCCTAGATTGTGCAGCCTATGGTGGAGATGGTTGCTATGACATAAGCATTTGGAGGTACAATGTTCACCCGATGGGCAAAAAATGTGTGAAAAATCCCATAGACTTAACATTGAAAAGTAATCAGAGTGATAATATCTCCAGATCAGAATGTCATAGAGACATGAGGGTGGGCTTATTTGACTCAGGCTAGCAAGCAGTAATTCAGTAATAACTCACCACACAAACCACATTGTGGTCATCACAAACATGTTTATCCTTGCTGCAGGTGAACCCAAACATAATGTGGTCGGGGTTGTATTTTCTTGTACCTTGCATTGTTTGTTCGTGGTTTTCCAAGATGAAGGCCTACTACCATGTGACAGATGAAGATTTTGTGGCAGAATACAGTAGTTTGATTGGATACACATTTAATGTCAATAGCAAAATGATTTTATCCTTTTTAAAGTTGATAATCTTATTTATTTTGCTATCCTAACTATGCACGATTATACAGTTGCATTTTATTATTTGCGTTTAGTGCATTCTATCATAATAGACTAGAAGTCACCAGTTAAGGATCACTAGTGTAGTGTGCACTCTTACCATACACCACTGACGCAGCGTGTGGACAGGGCTCTGGGGGCAATGGTGGACCCTTGCTGCATGAACCCCCCCACGGGAAACCAGAAACTGTTGCCCAGAGAATACTGGTTGATGAGCAGGTTACAGCGCCCCTTCAGGCAGGGGTGAGGATTGTACCACTCGTATGGTGTTAGCCTGTGTGTCATGAGACAAAAAGATGTAAACATAAATGATCCAGGAACAATTTTAACAGTTGGGAAAGCATGAAGTCACCAGTGGTCCCAGTAGGCCATTTTTGGTTCCTGGAGGGGCTATGCAAGCTTTAGCCGTGACGGACAGGACACTAATAAAAATGCACTGCAGAATGCAGGATGCTGTTGAGTTACTCTTCATGATGTGTGACAACCACACATTATGACTCTTTTGAAGAGCTGAACACAAGCAAAATAGAAAACTTAACAGAAGCCATATTTCAATAACATAAAATGTAAAATTATGCACTTTATAGAGGGACAAAAACAAACAAGAAACACAAACACAAAGGCTGAGGTGATGAATTTGTTTCAAATGTCATGATGGGTAATGGTCAGTGTCAAAAATCATAAAACGCCCCTGTTGTCCTATAGAATATGGGGAAACTCAGCATGCTAGGGTGAAAGAATACAAAATAAATAAATATATATTGAGTACAAACACAAAACTGTTATAAAAGTTGGAATAAATTAAATTATGAAATTCTATGACTTTTCTAGTTTCCAATTTATACATATTTTAGATTTTGCACAAAAATAAAATGTCTTTGCTGATGCAATATTTTAGAGCATACCATAGCATGAGAAAAATTATATTCACTATAGGAATTTCCACAACTTTTCCATGATATTTCAAAGGTTTTACGAATTTCCACTATTTTTACAGGCTTTGAAATCACAGTTTTAAAATTCACGAGTATTTCCAGGTTTGCCATGACAGTAGGAACACGGTTTATGGTTATGGATAGAATTTGGCTTATGTTATTTCTGTAGCTCATTTGGTAGATCATGGTGCTTGTAAAGCCAAATGCCATGGATTCAGATCCAAGTGAACAACAAATCTGATAAAATATGAATTCACTGTAAGTTGCTTTGGATAAAAGCATCTGCTAAATGTATACAGTACATGTAAATAATTGTTTGATAAGAATGTTGCTCAAGGACCAACACAGGATGTTGATCTAGGAATAACAATATTCTTATTAACCAACAGGCCTAAAACTACCCTTAAAATAATAGTGCAAAGATTACTTAATTTGAATGTTGTTCCAGAACCAACAAAGGGTGTTGATCCAGGAACATGTCCAACTTTTAATTTGCTTAACATGATATACACAAGTCAGACAAGTTGCTGGTTTAACTTCCTTTGTTAAACATCTCCTACAAATAATATATAATTTTACTGCAGGGTTTAGGGTTGCCCAGCTGAAAAGACCAGCATGCATAGTCATCATGTGTTGTGTGCTGGTATCCCTTCCAGATTGCCAGATGCTAATCGTTCAGTTTAACCAGCAAAATACACACACAATATATTGTCATAGCTGTACCAGTCCACAAACTAAACCATTAATAACTTGTATAAATCAGCCAGGACCAGCTTGGCATCTCATTCTGGTCTAAAGTGGTCTTTTTGTCAATGTAGGAACAAGGATTAATAGTGTTGATAAGAATGAAAATTGTGTTACGGTAGGTGTTACTTCTAAGAAGTTCCTGCAGGTGTCAGTGTGGAGCTTATTATTTACCTTGCCACCAAAAAGAGCACACAGCTGACTGCAAGGTATGCCAGCAACATGAAAAGCCAAACCCCTGGAGAGAAAGGATCCAAAAAGGAAAAATACCCTGGTCTTCTTCCCTGTACAGACAGACATAGACAATGTCAAGGCATTGCAACAGGCATCACAAGTTCCTATAGGCATATATAGCTTAATTTCAGTACAAAAAGTCTTGAGATTTAAAGTTAAAGGGATAGTTCATCCAAAATAAAACGTCTGTCAACATTTACTCACCCTCATGTTGTTCCAAACCTACGTAACTTCCTTTATTCCATGAAATAAAAAATGAGATGGTAGGTGGAATGTTAGCCTCAGTGACAATCCACTTTTATTATATATACTGTATAAAAAAAAGATGCAAAGAAATGGATTGGTGACTGAGACTAATACAGTGCGTAAAACGTATTTTATGTTGAATCAAGGTCATATGGGTTTGGAAAGAAAATCATACAAGTTTGGAACAACATGAGGGTAAATGCTGACTGAATTACAATTTTTGGGTGAACTATCCCTTTAAAGAGGCTTGAGGAGTTAAAGGTATTCTTGTTCATGGTTGATTGGCTTCCAAACAAAGTACTTGATTTTCTGTCTCCAAACCATTTTGGAGAACATGGGAGATCCAATAACTTAATAAATTAGTGGTCGGCAACAACTGAACAGTCTTTTATCAGCGAGGAGCTTACTGTGAAAGCACCAGGGGTGTAGCAGCCATTTTTAAAGTGTAGTAAAAAAAAAGTAATAAATCAGTCATTCACAGAGTTTAAAGAAACACTTTTACTGAAAATCTTTTGACATTTGAAACATTTTTACTTTAACAAAACTATTTGAATGAAAACATCCAAAGATATTTTTTTGGCAGTATTCCTTGCAGATAGCAAACAGCTTTTGCTTCTCCAATTTATCAAGTTTTTCTTGTGTATATGACACACAGCTACATTATTAAGGCGTGCTTGTGTCATGTTACAACAAAGCCATGTTTTCAGCCTTCGAAATCCACTGAAACCTATCTTAGCCTCAGCTTAGGACACAGGAACAACAAGAAGCAAGTGTTTCCACCTGATCAAGAATGGCACGCACTTCTGGACACATCCCCTGAAGGATGAGTGCCGCTTCACCTCTGGAATGGACATTATACTTCGATCTGAACATTACCAATTGTATTCCAAGAGATGCCTTGTCCACTTCTGGGTACAGTTGCACCACATTATCAACCACTCCTATTAAGAGGACATAAGTTTCTTATCATGTGCAACCCTACCTGCTCAAATCGTTCTCTAAACTGCGTATCTACCACATCAAGTACTTTGTAAATACTCTGTTCTGTAGTATTAAGAAGGCGATGCATGTACGTGTCATGTAACCAGTCAAATGTTTAGGGGGATTACGGATGTATCAAGATGCAATTGGAGACAGACCAAGTGTATCACTCATTTGTGATGCATCTCTGGATTTCTTTTCTTTGCAATAGCAAATTTCACACAGGAAACAGCAGCAAGCATGCCAGCAACTGTCTGTGTTCGACTTTGGAGAGACACGTTGAGATTCTCCAATTCCTCTGTTGCCTCTTAAGAAGAGGACCAAGCAAGAGACCAATAAACACATTTCCCTGCTGAAATCTGTCAAGCAAGCCATTTGCTCTATTTGCTGTATCTGAGTTACCAGCAGCCATCTCAATAAATGCAGATTAATACTCATTCAGCACAGCACGTATGGCACCTGAGCGAACTGCCCATTTTGTAGCAACAGAGAGGCCTAATAGATTGGAAGGGCCCTTCCCAAGACTTTGCAATTTCTTTGAACAGAGCTTTAAGTTTACTTGACAGCCCAAAAAAAGTTCCTAACTCATGAACCCACTGTAAGTAACAGTGTAAGTAACAGTGAATAACACGTGAGGCAGTGCAAGTTTGCTGAATGAGTAGATCAACACTGTGGGCACCATATGTGGCAAGAGGGTGATCCCCCCCCGCCGTTTTCTCCCCCATTTGGAGTGCCCAATTCACAATGCATTCTAAGTCCTCATAGCGGTGTTGTGACTCATCTCAATCCGGGTGGCAGAGGACGAATCTCAGTTGCCTCCGCATATTATCACGTGGCTTGATCAGTGTGTTACTGCAAAGACATTTCACGTGTGGAGACTTCACACCATCCACCGCTGCATCCACGCACAACTCACCATGTGCCCCACCGAGAGTGAACCACATTATAGCAACCACGAGGAGGTGTGCCATGTGCCTCAAGCAACTGGGCCAATTTGTTTGCTTATGAGATCTGGCTGGAGTCACTTAGCATGCCCTGGGATTCTAACTCACGAACTCCAGGGGTGGTAGTCAAGGTTGTTTCTTTTTAATAAAGGCCTTTGCTCCAGAATATTTGTCAGCCATGTTTGCCGTACCATCATATGCTTGGCCTTAATCCAGCGATGGGCAAATTTATACAGAGCAATACATGACTCACAACCATTGTAGGATTCTCTCCTGTACACACAGATACCTCATAAAGGCTAACAAGTTCTTTGTGAATGACCAAATCATGATCAAAATATTGTAGACATACTGCTGCTTGTTCTTGCCCAGACATATCTTGTGTCACATCCATCATTACAGCAAACTGCAGCTGCGGGAGTGATCTTATATCTTCTGCAATATCTCTGTTAATAGCTCTCAACAAGCTCAGGAGCTTATTCTGAATTTGAGAAGATGTGTAGAAATCCTTTCTACTTGTCACCCACTTTCTGAGCAAGGGTCATCTTCTGCCTTGTATTTCAGCAGCTGATGAAGATTTCCAGATATTATATTATTCACTGAGATAACAATCTCTGCGGATCTACCATAGGGCGAATTCCAAACGAAAGTGAGCATCCCCATGCCCTATTCACTCCGAAGGGCTGAGCAGGAAGTAGGAACTCAGGAGGGAGCAGGGCACTCAAGTCTCATGTATGGCTATTATTGCTGTTAATATTTAAATATTTTTTTTTCAAACATTGCCTTTTGTGTCTTATTTAAAATGTCTTACTTTTACTGTTTTAATAATAATAATAATAATAATAATAATAATAATAATAATAAAAGTAGTACATACAGGTTTGTACATAAATATATATATAAAATACAAAGTTTCCTGCCGAAAGTTATTTGGTGCCCACAGGAACAAAAGAACCATGTTTTTGGAGTGTTTCTCTGCTTATGGCTGTCTACTTTCTTATGTATGAGGACGAATGTAAACTGCGGAATAGGAGAAGTATCTGTTATTAAAGGGCTATAGTGCTTGCCCGAGTGTTTGAACATGTAATATGTTCTGATAGACAACATTGCTTTAAAATATATATCCTGTGGACACACCACCTAGGGTTATGTGATCATAAAGTGACCATCGCATATACTCTTCGCTAACGGCCTTGTGGAAGGGCCCTTCATGGAGGGCTTGATTTGCTCACTTTCATTTGTAACACCCCTTCGTGTGGTGCCCTTCAAGGGCACAAAAAAGCAGTTTGGAATTTTCCTATAGAAGAGAGCGTAACGGTCAACTAGCGTGTTACTAGAGTGCCTTTATGGGACAGCCACATAATGCTTTTTTTAGGCTAAGCTTGTAGGCTCCTCTTACTACAAGAGCTCTGGTGCAGGGGTTGTCTCGGCTCACGAAACTCGCCTGTGATTGAATGGATGGTCATTCAATCAGCCCAAAGTACCAAATCCCAGAGAATTCTGAAACACACTGCATTTAAATCCACCCTTGGAATTGGTATGGATTTAGCTTGACGACGGAGTACCATAAAATTGCGAGGGACAGAATTACTTTTTATAAAGAGTGAAGGGGAAAAGTCCCCCACTTCCCCTACACGCTTGGAAAGCACCATGGCTAATCTATCTACACGGCACAGGTGTTTTGCAGATGGTGAATCTAAACAGTCCCAGAAATGGATACACTTGCAAGATGTAGCAAACTAAATATAAACACCACAAATCATTTTTGGTATTTTTTGTCACCTAAGACCACAAAATGAGGTTTAATAAAGGGCTGAAATAATTAATATTTTCAATATCTAGTCTGTACCAGGCTAAAAATCATTAATGTGTCGGCAATCATCTTCATATTAGTGTAATTGAATGTCATTGCTGTTGAGCTGGACACTAAAGGCTGTAATTATAGCTATGAATTTAAGCAGGCCTGTCTGTGGTAGATACACAGGATACTGATGGTCTTTCCATGAAAACAGGCTGCTTTAGGTGCAGAATGCTTTATACTCAGACAGGTTGCTCTACTCTGTATAAAGAACATTTTGTTGGTCACCAGCATAGGCTTCTCAAGGGGTAGTTCACACCCCAATTTTTATTTTTTTTAAAATATTCATCTTTATGTTGTTTTAAACCCATATGCTTTTCTTTCCAAAGTGAAAGACCAAAGATGTTTAGCAGAATGTTAGCCTCAGTCACTTACAATGAAAGTGAATGGTGACTAAGGCTAAAGGCATGTTCACACCAAATTAGTGATGATTTTATTTTAGACGAACTTCTGACAGAAGGTCTATTCACACCATAAGTTTCTTATCATGTGCAACCCTACCTGCTCAAATCGTTCTCTAAACTGCATATCTACCACATCAAGTACTTTGTAAATACTCTGTTCTGTAGTATTCAGAAGGCGATGCATGTACATGTCATGTAACCAGTAAAAATGTAAACGAAAAACTATTTCACTCCTATGCAGAAGGCGGCGCTGTTGCAGTGCTGTTGTTGTACCAGTCTCCTGTCAGCACCTTCAGCTGTTAGTGATTAGTATAATGAACCCCGTTAAAGCATTTATGTACTTAATTTTATATAACTGTTTCATTATGTTCTTTCCATGGTGTTGATTGTTTTGAGGAGTATATAATCTGTGTTTGTTATGCAAGAGAGAGGAGTAAAGAGTGCTTGTTGGGTATTTATTTGCACAGGTATTTTGCTCAGAGTAGGCTATATTACAAACAGACACCTGAAGCCAGCTTCTCTTTTTATAATGCCTGGAATAATAACACAGTGGAATACATGTGGAATAATGTACATTAAAAATAACAGGTATATTATAAGATATGATTCATAATATTAAAAGAATATAAAAGGGGGGCCTGGGTAGCTCAGCGAGTACTGACGCTGACTACCACCCCTGGAGTCGTGAGTTTGAATCCAAGGTCTGCTGACTGAGTCCAGCCAGGTCTCCTAAGCAACCAAATTGTCCCAGTTGCTAGGGAGGGTAGAGCCACATGGGGTAACCTCTTGTTTGCAATAAGTGGTTATATGGACGTATTGCAGATGTAAAAATTACATCTTCCAGATCTAAACACACACATCTAATAGAAGCATGTGAGATGTACATGTGCTATCAGGGATCTCATCAGTCACTCATCTCAGTGCTATAGATCATAGCAAATATTATTTTCACTAACACATTTGCTCCAAGAGCAAATGACACACCACCATCATTACGTTTTCAGGATATATCAGAAGAGGAAAAAACACAAATAGTGTGGAGGATTAAATAAGTCAGATGGGAGAAGATGCCAAATATACTGTCACTCTCTCAGCAGCTGTAATAGAAACCCCCTTACCGCTGTAGAAATAAATGTTTTAAAACTAATTCCAGGGTAATATAACACAAAGAATAATGTTGTAAATTTACACTCAATATTTAAAAGATGTATAATATAAAAAAGATTGCGTGATTTACGCTGATATAGCGGAAACATGACATAACAGTCTGTGGAAAAGGTCTATTCTGTGAGGATCCTAATGTAAACCTCTGAATAATGTTGGTCAAATTACCACTAATAACAGCAATTACATTTTAACTATAACGGCACCTCGTCTTCACGCATTTGTTTAATAATTAGTGATTTGTGTTACAGCAAAAAGCCAAAGACATTTAACAAATCATAGACATTAATGATTTCTCTCTGGAGCAGTTTTAGAGCTTGTAATTAATATATTTGTCTTATTTTTTAACATAGCTCTGCTGTGTGTGATGCTCTCATGTTTTTTTTTACTGTTTACCAGTATGTCACAATGACCTTTTGATATTGACAACAGAACTATTCATAACTGTTTCAAAACAAATAAATGTTAGCAATTCACAATTCATGTAATTTTAATGTAACTTTGGTAACTTTATTAAAAAGTTTCCATTTGTTAACAGTAGTTAATGTATTCGGTATCATGAACAAACATTAAACAGTATATTTGTATAGCCTTTACTAATTGCAATGTAAGTTAAGGAAATTACTTACAGTTCATGTTAGTTCATAGTGCATTAACTAATGTTAACTAATACAACTTTTGATTTGATTTAAAAATGTAATAGTATATGTTTTAGCTAACATTAAGTTCATTAGATCATGCCAATTACAGAAAGCTCCTAAGAATGTTTTCTTCTAAAAGCAACTTGTGAGAACTTTTAGTGAAAACTAATAATGTCATAAGGATGCTTCATTAAAATTGTTTTAACATTTGTTTATAACCTTTACATAACGTTAGCCTAAGTTGTTAGAACTGTCAGATGGGAACCAGCATAAACACCATTGCACAAACCGGCATCAATAGATGGGAAAATTGGGCCACGCCTACACCTTAAATGTGTGAGACTGAGCGTGTGTTCTTGCAATAGTGTGAGATTTGAGGAGATAATTGCATCATGACTTAGAGCAACAGGGACTTGCAGAGAGCGCTCACAGGGGGGTACGTTAACTGTGGCACTGCACCTCTGCAATCTGCTCCAAGCTAAAGCAAGTGCCTTTGTTTACAACCTCTCTCAATATTCAATTTTAAGGTTTACACAAAAGCACAATCAACAGTGTGCAATACAGCGTAGAACAGCAAAAGAGAGATAAACTATTTTACAAGAGCAGGCTACACTATGCGCCTCTATTTTAGAGGTGAACTACACTCGTTATACTCAGCTTAACGGATCTTTCCGCATATACACACTCAGAAGCAAAGCTTCCCTTGATCACAGTACAAATGTGCACTGCTAGGTACTTCCAGCAGTAGTGCAGTCAAGGGCAGTTGTGTCTCTACTCTACTGGGTCCCCATAGGCTTTGAGATGTCTCTGCGGTGTTATGCAATTTCTAGTTTCTGGCATAGTGAATTGGAGGTATGAGGTAAAGTTTTCCTACTGACACTCCAAAAAATTCATCTTTGAGAAGTGCTACTGCTTAGGCTGTCCAAAAAAACTCTTGCGCTTGCAGCAGCTGTGGTAAGCGGCTGGTGAAGCCAGCAGTCATGCAACCTGCTGTCCTCAAATCATTCAGCCTCTCACAGCAGGGTTTCCTGTATCAAGTTAAACAGGCCCTCAATAACATCTGCACAACACAGTGTATTATATTACAGGTGAGACTGCATAGTTGTCTGTACCTGTGTGGACTCAACACGCTAATCCTAACAGATTCAGCTTCTATCGCCAAAGCACCACTAGGGCTCCTGTCTCACATAGTGTCCTAGGTGAAATCAGGCATGGGATGCCCACTCCCACACTCAGAAGCAGAGATATCAGACTGCTAGATGGTACCACTGACCAATCAGAATCAAGTATTCCAGAGAGCCATGTCATAACTTTAAATAGCATTTTGTGTGAATTAAAGTCATAAGTCATAAAGGTCTTGAGAACTAATCTCTGTAAATCTTTTTTCAATAAAACATAAAATCAAAACTGTTAATGAGAAGATAAATGTTTTTGGAGCTGGGGTGCATTTTATTTTGTAATTTGAATAACTTTACCAATACTGGCTTTAAATATATGTAGAGCCTTTTTTAAGGGCAGCACTCTTTTTTTTATTTCTATGGTGTAGACAGACAAAATCAGAAGTGAGAGCTGGTGGAAAAGTATAGCACAACTTGTTTTCAAAGAGAAGGGCCTGTAAAATAGAGCAGACTGATCACACTGTAAATCTGACAATGGTAGCTAGACACTATTTCTTCTGAAATCGGTGTGCTAACCGAAAATAAATCACTGCTCCCAGCGGCCGAAGCTGGAAGTGCTGTTTAAAGTATGGGCATGTGTGTGCTCAATTTCTGGATGAAATGTCCACAGAGTGGCACCAAATGTTGTAACATAATACTGTCAACAGGAATAGGTGGAAGGAATCGAAGGGTGGATCAATAGCACCACAAGTAAGTTGATCTCAGTAAAGGTGCACTCATTCTAATCCAATACACTTTTTGTCAAATTCTGCAAAAACCTCCTCACAGTCTGCTAGCTGATCGTTCTGTGGGTGGGCAGGAAATGGTGGCCTGGCTCTGTAAATGGGACAAAAACAAAGTGGAAAAGACCAATCCACACAACACTACTCCAGCCAATCAGCAACAGGGGGTGGGGCAGAGTGAGAGGGAAATGAATTAGTAGAGTGACTGCAAATCTTGCTGATGTGAAATTTTTAAACTCCAAGGAGGTCAAATGGCTGAGAAACAGACCAAGAGAAAAAAGTTAGACAAATATAAACTAAAGAAGAATTATGATAAGTCAAGAGCTAGGATGCGCGTCAACATCGGCAAGGCTTTTCAGCAGTGGAGAGACCTTTTAGAAGTAAAAGGCTTGATGACGGATGCAGAAGTTGCTCTTTTTCTTCTCGAAAGGTGGGTAACATAAATTTTGCTATGTTTCACAGAACCCATATATGCTGTTGTTGTGACGTTAGATTTAGTAGCAGGAGAGAAGGAAGTGTCTGGAGCTGGTGTGCGTAAAACCGTCTCGCATACATGAATTTGGGGGGCTGAGCTTCCAAAGGAGCACTGAAGGGAGGGGTGTGTTTGTTTTGGCAGTTGAGTTCGAATATCAAAAGTGTTTTTCAGGAATCGCTGAGTGCACCTTTAATGCAAAAATGTCTGATGGTGCTTGTCAGTAATTCATCCGAATGGGGTTAAATTCAAAGTACATGAACTTTTGGAAGCAACATGCCAATTTCTAATGTGATAATGTTGAATGGAGAGCGGGCACTATGCTAAGGAAATTTCTTTTTGCCACATTTCTTTATTGCCATATTCTAATACTTAATAGAGAGACAGGAAATCAAGGGGAAAGAGAGAGTGGAGTGAAATGAGAACATGACCCAGGCTGGACTCAAACCTGGGTCTCCCATGTGCACCATTGCTCAGTGTCAAAGCACTTGCACTGACCACAAGGCCACCACGCTTATAAACTTATGCTGTTTAGAGAAGTGAAATGTGCATAGAACTGTACAGTATGTGGAGTTGCCACCCTGTGCCATTTTAGATAACTGCTGCTCTAAGTGACTGCCTACATCGCCTATGACATATCCACTCCTTTTTTCACTCTTCTTTTAGCTGATCTGTTGGTTGCGAGGACTCAAAGCAACAGAGGTGTCTTTTTCATACCATGATGACACCTTGACAAATGTGTGCTCAGTGGAAACATGGTCCTGTCACAGCTGGAATTGCTCTGTAAAAAGAAGTGCCCAGAGTGAGCAGACTGCTTAATTTTCTGAGGCAAGAGGCACACATACACTGATACAGTAACTTTCATCTCATAATACACATATACAATCCAAACACTCTATTGATACTCCTTTGGGGAAGCTCATGATCTCACCACTGTACAATCTAATTAACTAATTTCACTAATTATTCATCCCAAACCACACCCAGTTTCTTTTCCTCGCTGCACACGCCACACAAGAGGCTATGTTTGCATGCTGTTTTGTCATGTAGGCTGCTGTATAATGCATATTAGCAGGGCAAATGCTGGCAGCAGTGAAATTAAGACCAGTGGCTCTGAGTCATGTATTTAATCAAGCTTTCCACTGCACACTTGCAAAAACATAACATACACAAACAAAAGTGGCACGCTCCATACAATCTACCAGTGTGACCAATTATGCGCTGAGATGGAGATACCACAGAACTCCCCAACATGTAATTAAAACAAGGCTGGAGGCCACATTTTATTCCATTTGCCATTAATTTATGTTGTTATTGATCAAGCAAAGAATTTCATTTAAAGTTTGAAATAAGCTATGGGGGTCCTTGTAGAAATCAAAGCCTCCTGGATCAATGGCAAGTGGATTAAACCTAAACAAGTGCACGCACAAGCATTCAAATATTGAACGGAACACCATGATTGTGGTCTGAAGAAGAGAGGGGAGAAGAAGAGATTATTCTAGGATAGAGAGAAGCTGGGGTTGGGTTGAGATAGAGACAGAGACACAACATCTACTCACTGTAAAACAGTCTTTCTTTCATCCGGTTTACCTGTGTGAACCCCATTTAACACTTCTCTTATGTCTTTTTTCACCGTTCTCTGTTTCTCTGTCTTACAGTCCCTGACTCACTCGGTGTGCCTGCTTCTGTGGCTTTATCAATCAGCTTTTCACTTTTTTTTCTAAGCCACCTCTCTAAGGATTATGTATCCTAGCGATTATAAATCTTGGTTGGTAACTGAATAGTTGCAAGTTCAATCCTTGAAAGGAACACTGTTTGAGCTATTACTATTCTGAATTGAGCAATGCACTTTATCCAGGTTGCTCCAAGGGGACCCTTTCTGTTATAAGTTGCCCAATGTAATCATGTTCTTGTTTACGATATTCCTATTAAAAAAACATAGCTTAATATACCCACTACAACCCCATGCATTGCGAATAAATCACAACAAAATGTGTAATAAATATGTAAATATTTCAAGGGGCAATCATAAATTATGAAACATTTTAACTTCAACAAACATTATAAATAATGAAGAATAACAAATAGGCTCTCATAGCATTTATGTGGGGATTTGATGAAACCTGTGCAAAGCTCTGCTCCATAAACCTACTGTAACATTATTTTTATTACTATTTTAATTTTTAAAACAGTACTTTTTTATAATCAAGATCTTTTTATTGATAAAACAAGAAACAATTAAATATCGAACAGATGTATGAGAACTCTTATACTTAACAAAAAAAAGGAACACACAAAAAAAGAAACAGAAAAAGTCTCAAGATCGAACCCCAGTAGTTTAATAGCTTCGGACATGAACAGAACATATGATATAAAGTGGCTGGCGATTGTTTGCATCGGTCACATGTAGGATCAAGATTGCTCCTGATCTTAGCCAATCTAGCCTTAGACCAATGGATGAGATGTATAATTTTGAACTGAATAACCATATGCCTAAGACTGATAGAGGATGAATATATTCTTTGGATTGCTTTGTGCCATGTATCATCTGATATTTGCTCTTCCATTTCTTTTTCCCATTTTTATTTTAAAGAGTCAAAAGCTGCGAAGTTATGTGTATTAATTAGTTCATAAATTTTACTTATAGACTGTTTTACCTCACTTTATGCTCAAGAACAGAGTCTATGAGAGATTGGGGAGGGCAAGAGGGGAAACAACTGGAATGAGAGGTCACAAAACTTCGAAGTTGTAAATATCTATAGAAGTGTGTCTTAAGGATAACAAAAATGTTCTGTCCATATAGAGATCATATAGTGACGTGATTCCGTTTTTAGACCATATATCAAATGATGCATCTATTATGGATGGAGTGAACATATGGTTTTTCATAACTGGTGTGGCAAATGGAAGGTTGAAAAGCGCAAAATGATGCCTGAATTGGAACCAGATCTTAATAGAATTCAACAAAACTGGACAGGCTGTAAACCTAGACACAGAATGTGCTAATGGCATCTTAGTACATAATACTCATAAGGGGTTGAACTGAATGAATGTTCTTTCCATTATTGCCCAACTGGCTGAAGTATCGTCTTTATCCAGTATAGAATTGCTCTGACCAGTAATAGTATAGAAAATTTGGAAGTGCCATACCCCTGAATTTGCAAGGCCTTTGTAATATTCTGTCCGTTAACCTGGGGCGCTTTTTATTCCAGACAAAAGATGTAATCTGAGCATTTACATTGTTATAAAAAGAATTTGTGAGAAAGACTGGAAGACACTGGAAAATATATAAAAATTTGGACAGAAGAGTCATCTTAATTGTGTTAATCCTGCTGCCTAGGGAGAGTTCAAAAATCTAGGGCCCCAAAGTAGATAGAAGACACTGGTATTTAGCTTTGTAAAAATCTTTGTAATTGTGTGTAATCCAAACCCCTAAATATTATAATTTTTTTAGTAGTGATCTTGAAAATTATTGGGGAGAGGGACGTATTTGGAATTGCAGTCCCAATTGACATTAATTAACTTTTTTGATAATTGACTTCATAGCCAGATAGCTGATCAAATTCATTGAGTAGATCTACTAAGTTTGGAAGACTCAAGGATGCGTCAGAAATATACAGCTATGAAAAGTGGTTAGGATAAAGGACATCCCTGTCTTATGCCTCACTGTAATTCGAAGAAGGTTGATATGTTATTGTTGGTATGCACAGCAGCCATTGGAGATGAGTAAAGGATTTCAATCCTTGATACAAATTTAGAACCAAAACCAAACTTTTTAAGAGTGTAGAAAAGAAAATCCCATTTCACCCGATCAAATGCTTTTTCAGCATCTAGTGATAAGATCACTTCTGAGGTACTGGACACAGAAGAGCCATAAAGGACATCTGCAAGACATCTAATATTAAAGAAAGAGTCAGGCGAGATGGCCAGTGTGAGGATTCCCTCCATTCGCCAAGCCAGGACTTTTGCTAGGATTTTAGAATCAGTATTCAATAGTGAAATTGGTCGATATAAGCTACATTCAAGAGGATCTTTGTCTTTTTTTTAAAGTGAAAGAAATTATTGCTTGATGCATAGTGTGAGGTAAAGCGTGAGATAGAAGAGATTCAGTAATAATAGGGGAAAGTTAAGTATAGAATTTTTTTAAGAATTTGAAGGGGTATCCATCTGGGCTTGGACATTTACTGCATACTTCTGACCGCTGAAGTGATCTCAGGGATCATAATTGACAAATCAAGGCCAGCAGCTATTTCTGGGTCTATGGATGGAAACTAGAAGGTGGGCCTGAGGAATATAACGATTGATAAAATCTATGAAAACATGAATTAATCTCTGCATTGTCTGTATGCTTTAAGGCTTAGGCATCACATATCTCAGATATTACCTGATGAACTGTTTTTTGATGCAGTTGATGAGCTAAGCATTATATATTACATTATATTCAGATTGTAGCAACAGTCGCTTTTTAAGTATTGCTGTTGACGGTGAGTGACTATATATAGAATCAAGCTCCAAAGCTCTGATACATCTAGTAGCTCACTCCTAGCTTTTCTCTGGCTTGCACAGAACGAGATGATTTGACCTCTTAAGTATGCCTTCAGTGCCTTCCATACAGTTGATGAAGACATTTCTGGAGTTTTATTGATGCTAAGAATGGATTATATTGCAGATGCTACATAATTCACAAACAATTAGTCTGAGAGAAGAGTTGGATTAAGCCTCCAAGGATGATAGCTCAGCTGTTTGGAGGGGATATGTATTGTTACGGTCAGTGGACAATGGTCTGATATGACTATAGCTTCGTAATCGCATTCTATAACTGATGAAAGGAGGCTTGTGTACATAAAGATGTAATATATTCGTGAATATGAGTTATGTACCGGGGAGAAAAAAGAATAGCCTCGGGCAGTAGGATTACAAAATCACCATACATAAGCCATTCCGTATGCTTTGAGGAAATGCTGAATCGTATGTGCTGACATGGAGGCAGGAACCATCCTGGGTGAGCTACAGTCTAAGACAGGAGAAAGGACACAGTTGAAATCACCACAAAGGATAAGGTGATGTGTTACCATGTTTGGTAGCTTTGAGATAAAATTACTAAAAAATGTGGTTGTCCCAATTGGGGGCATAAACATTAGCTAGGATGACAGGGATTCCATACAACTGTCCAACCACAATTTAAAAGTGGCCAGACTCAATGCTTGTTGCAACAAACTGTGTAGTCTTACTAATTATTCTAGCCACCCCTCTAGACTTTGATTGAAAATTAGAATGGTAAGCCTGGCCTACCCATCTTCCCCTAAGACGACTGTGATCAGAAATACACAGATGGGTCTCCTGAAGAAATGCAATGTCGGTCCTAAGGCATTTCAAGTGAGTAAATAACTTTTTGCATTTTACAGGATAATTGATTTAACATTCCAACTCACCAATTTAACTGAGCAACCATTTGCCTGAAATGAAGTATTAACATTGACCATGTGTAGCTGAGAACAGTGATATTTTACATAAGCATATCCTGATGTATACTGAGTTTGATATAGTACACACAGATATGAGACAAAAATAAAAAAAACCTAGTCTGGCATTTCCCCTACCCTTGTCATCAACATGAACATGATGAACCAGGAACCCCTTATAGATGTATCCACGCATTAAGTGCTTATTTCTGTAACTTCTAGACTAACCCAAGTTGAGCTCCAGCCCAATTTGTCTTAACTGAGACAGTGATATATAACAATATCCCAAATTTTTCATAAACTTAAAGACTAAGAATTAGTCAGTACACAGTGAAACGAGACAACGTTCTTCCAAGACCATGGTGCTATATAAAACAACATAGGACAAACACAGAACCACATGAGACTACACAGACTAAATACAATACCTATATAAAGTGCACATGCAACGTGTGCAAAAAGTAAGGGACAGTACAATAAATTACTAACAATGAACAGGACAATAGACACAGTAAGAGACAGTGCAGCGCCGACCAGTACACAGTAGTGCAAAAAGATGACAGTTTCTAAAAATGCCAAGTGTAAACATAACATACTATGAGATAATGTTCTATGGACATAGCAGTTATTGAGGTAGCAGACAGTAATACAGTGACAATAATTAAAGGGCAACTCAGTACCATGTGTGTGTGTGTGTCAAACCAGTCTCTGAGTATTGAGGAGTCTGATGGCTTGGGGGAAGAAGCTGTTACACAGTCTGGCCGTGAGGGCCCGCATGCTTCGGTACCTCTTGCCAGACGGCAGGAGGGTGAAGAGTTTGTGTGAGGGGTGTGTGGGGTCGTCCACAATGCTGGTTGCTTTGCGGATGCAATGTTTTTTGTAAATGTCTTTGAGGGAGGGAAGAGAGATCCCGATGAACATCTCAGCTGTCCTCACTATCCTCTGCAGGGCTTTGCGGTCTGAAACGGTGCAAGTCCAAAACCAGGCAGTGATGCAACTGCTCAGGATGCTCTCAATAGTCCCTCTATAGAACGTAGTGAGAATGGGGGGTGGGAGATGTGCTTTCCTCAGCCTTCGAAGAAAGTAGAGATGCTGCTGGGCTTTCTTGGTAATAGAGCTGGTGTTGAGGGACCAGGTGAGGTTCTCCGCCAGGTGAACAACAAGGAATTTGGTGCTCTTGGTGTTCTTGGAATTTGGTGCTCGATCTCCACAGAGGAGCCGTCAATGTTCAGTTTACTAGAGTAATGAATATAACATAACATCGTCTTTATAGGTAATAGCGAACATCCCGCTGGATATGTATTAGAGACGAACAGAATGTTGACGTCCTCAATTATGCCCTGCTTTCTCCTGCCATGATGATGTGCTTCTTAACGTAGGCCATGGCTTTGGTCCAGGAATTCTTTGTCTGTGCCATTGTGAGTAATGCGCAGTCGATCAGGAAACAGTATGCCATATCTGACATCACGTTGCTCTCGCAGTAATTTCCTGATGTCCGTGAATGCGGCTCGTGCCTTGGCGATACTGGTTGAATAGTCTGGGAAAATTGCGATGGGATCACCCTTGAACCAGAGCGGAGCTTGACTATGTGCTTGACCCCCACAATCCGAATGTTGCATCTCCGCATTCTCCCTTCTATGTCCTCACATTTATCTCGTAGCTCCTTTAGCTCAACCTTCAAGGTGGTCACGGTAGTTTGTAGTTCTGCTACTTCGTCCGTCCATGTTAACATGCTGCTCTCCATGTCCTTAATTGTAGCCTTAATTTGATCAATATCAGTCCGCATTAGCGAACTGAATTCTGCGAGTGAATTCTTAAGTTCTGTCCTTATAACACAGGAAATGTCTGCATTTAAGGCAGATAGGATCTGGTATTTTAAATCTTCCATATCCGTTTTACCTGGGTCCATGTTGGGAGGAGTCGGTGTGCAGGCCTGGTCAACTGTTGAACTCTGCATCGAGGAAGTATTGGGCCTGAAGATCGAGGATCCGCTGTATTTGGATTTTTGAAGATTAGAAGCCAGAACTCTAAATAAAAATGGCCATCACTTTAGCTGGTTGTATTTGAGTATATTTTGTGATATTTTGTTAATATTTACAAAAAAAAGCGCTGATTCAATAATGAAATAAAATATATATTAGGCAGGAGCTCAGCCGAACACGTTCTACTCCATCACCTGCTCACTAGCCTTAAAACAGTACTTTTAACAAAATAGCACTTCAATGTTAGATGTGGAATTCTGTTTTCAATGTTTGGTTCCAACCTTGCCTGCCATTGTATAATTATTATATATGCAGTTTTATCATATAAATTGTATCATATAAACTGATAGAATGCAGAATTTGTACATTTAAAAAAAGCTGAAATGTGATTAAATGATGAAAAAATAATGATAATATATACACTTTCACATACTATATATTTAGTTAGTGAAGTCATAGGTATACATGCAGTCTATACTGTATGTATTATAAGACACTACATCACATACATCACACCACCAATTGTGGTTCTTCAATATGCCCACTGAGGGTTGTACTGTACTGGTTTTGATAAAATGTTGCTCATTTCACATTTGAAGCACCATTAATCCTATGTCTAATGATGCTTTTGATATGTCTGTTTTGGAAAGACAAATATCCTAAATGTTTGCTAAAAGGGGCCTTTTGAAAAATAAATACTATCAATCGGATCGGAATATCACTGCAATCAAATTTTGAGGATGCACCCTCAATAGAGACACCCTATTTATTTTCCAAACTGAACTGAAACCATGACCAAGCATTTTACAACCAAACCAAACCAAAAACCAACAACAAATTTGAACCAAAACACCCCTAATACCTGCCTCTAAAATATGAGAGTGATATAATTAAAATGATGATGATCATAAAAAGGTTAATGAGTATGTTGTTCAAGCCTCTAACCCCATCACTAAGTTTAACCCTAAAATCCTACTGGTTGATTGAAATTCATGGGCAAAAATTATCAGGGGTGATAAACATATTGAAATTTACTTTGCGTAATCTGGCTTAATTTCATAATAGTTAGACAGAGACGTCATCTAAATCAGGGCTTTCCTGGTTCTGTCTTTTTCTCTGATTATGGAAATAGAAGGAAGCAATATTAGCAAATGTCCTTTAGCGCATTGTGAAGTTTGTGACAGGTAAGCATGCGAAAATACAGTTGAGAACCAGGTATGTGTTTGCATGCAGCTGTTCTAAAATCTGCTTCTAAATTTACTGCAAACCTGGTGCTATTGATTTCTCCAACTGATTTCGATCAATGAGTATGCACACTGGAGCAACTATTATCAGCATTAGCAGTGTGTTTATGTGTGTGTGTACGTGTATGTGTGGGACACCACATTAATGTTTGCTCACTCTGCACCAAGTGGCTTCATACGGCACGTAGCCAACAGAGAGATCAGCATGTCACCTTGGGTTTGGGGAGGGGCTTTGATTAATGGCGCTCAGGCCTTTAACAAAAAATAGGTATTGCATTTTCAGTGTTGCTGTGTGTAAGTGCTTGGGGTGTTATTTGTGTGAATTAGATACAGGTCACAATAAGGAAAAGATGAAATTGGGAAGGAAAGCACTACATTTATCAGCTTTTCACACCACAGCACACCATCTGCTATGGCAAGGGAAACGCACAGCGCTCCCTGCCCCAAAGTATTTCTCTATTTATTTCCCTCATACTCTCTGATTCGGTCGTTAGACACTGCAGATTGTTGAGGCTAGCATTTTTAAAGCTGGGAGATCTGGAAAGGTCCAGGAGTCTTGGCTGCAATCGCTGCTGAGAAACACTGCTTAAACCAACTTAAGTTGGTGTGCTGGTCTCATCTGGTCTGGACTGCATTTCCCAAAAGCATCGCGAGACTGAGTAGTTTGCAGAAACTATTGCCGCCAATGGTGTCTATGATCAACTTAAGCTTGCGATGCTTTAGGGAAACACAGCCCTGGTTCACTGGTTTTAATGGGGCTTTGAACACTTACCAGCTGGCCAGGCTAGCAGAATACAAGTTACACCAGCCATAAGACCTAAGACCACCATATAAATCCATTTTAGGTTGGTTTAAATGTTTTTTTTTTTTTTTTTTAATGAGAACTCAAGGGTGTGGCGGATGAAGAGGTAAAGCAGGAAGCGTGGTCTTACTATGTGCACTTTGTACATGATGCTGATCCCCAGAGTCATGAAGGGTTTGGAGAAATCAATGACCTTCTCCCTCTCAGCTGTGATGGTCAGGGCGGCCACAGCCAAGTCAGCCTTCTGAAACACATTCACAATAATCACAGCTGTTAGTTCGGCTCAGACTAGAACAGAACAAACATAGAAAACTAAAGTTTGCATAAAATTAAGATGGGTCATCATACCTCTTGATGATCTACAAAAAAAATAAAACATTGTATCTTACTATAAAATGGCTGGAAAAAGTTAATACCAGTTTAAAGTGTCTATGAAATCAAAATTATAGTTTTACTCCATGTCTATTAGAATAAAAGTTATTTATGAGATAATATATTGCAGAAAGTTGACTAAATTAAACTTAAGCATATATATATATATATATATATATATATATATATATATATATATATATATATATATATATATATATATATATATATAATATGAAACGGACCAAAAATATATGAAACAGACCAATATAACAAAATATTGATGACTCATCTTGCACTACACAGATATCCAATCAAATGGGAACCATCTATATGAGAATGTTCCCCCAATACAACCTGCAACTGACTAGCAAATTATGGTTCATGGCTGGGACATAATTCAATCCTTTTGGCTATAAAAAGTAATGGAAACAACCCCTTCGATATGTCTCACCCAGACTTCCTGGTTAAATTGGAAAAATGTCAACACAGGAAAGAAATTAAGCAATTTCATTGGGGTTTTAAAGTGGTGGCTTATTGTATGTGTTTTCTAGCTGGTCCAGGCTTGTATAGGTGGTTGATCAGCTAGACTACAGGGTTGTAGACCTGGATTCGACCTGGTAGAACATTTTGTTCAAACTGATTAGCACAGTTAGACCACCTTGGACAAGAAACCAACCAGCTACCATGTTCCAAAAAACAAGCATAGCCACCTTAAACTGGTGTTGTCTGTTTTTAAGAATAGAAACAACTGCTTGTGGTCCAAATACCTGTTTTGTGGTGAATAGCAAAGGACACTGCAGTGTGTGAGTGTGTGTGTGTGTGTGTGTGTGTGTGTGTGTTATAGAACATGAATACAGAAAGTGGGAATAGAATATGTGTAGACTGTCATGAAAAATCACTTGACAGAATCCAGTGCTGTCAGGCATGGTACTGTGGCAATATCCCACTAATCAAACACACTGAAAAGTGCATCTGCAAGGGATTTCATGGTCCTGCGGGACACACTCTTAGCCTCTGCTACTCTGTCTTCTCCTGGAGGAAAGAAGGGAAATTGGAGTTCTGCTGTAAATGAGAAGGAATTTCTGTACAACAGATTCTGAGTTAGAATGTGTTGTTTTAGCCCTAAGCCAGGAAAATTGAAATCTACTGGAGAGACTTTTTTACTCATAGAGGCAAATTAGGAGCACTGATTTTTTAGGATCCAAGAAACAAAAGATTCATAGGCAATTTGCTCGTGGATATCTTCCAGTATACAGCTAATGAGAGAGAAGGATTAGCAGGGTAGGAAGTGCAGAGGAGAGGAAAAACTGTGACAATGGTATGCTTCCTCCGATCAATCAAGTGAAGACAGTGACCTGCTCTTTTCTATGGAGTAATGATGATGACTCACTCCATGCTCATCTGATTATATAGCCAGTTAAGTCATTATCCTCTCATGTACTTCACCTTTACTGTAGCAAAACTGACTGTGGTGCGGAAAGAGGAGCTCCCAGTACGAGCCGCTGTTGCCCGAAGACTCATTCCACAATAATAGCTTGCATTTGCACATATGCTCTCCACAGTTCAGCTCTGGCTCACAGCTCTCCTTGAACTTGTGCACACCTCACTACACACAACAAAACATCAAGCTGACATGCAAACAAGGAAATTACGCAGTCCCTGCTGAACGTAAATCCCTCAAACAGATGTCATTCATAGCAGAAACAAGCACAATAACTGTCGCTCAAATATTAGCAGTGGCGAATTCTCAGGGCCAGCAAAGCCTTCTCTGCTGGCCTAACATTCCAAATAAACAAATATTTTTTATCCTTTCATTCTAAATCACCTTTTTTATGTATTTTTAATAGTTTTCTACTCTTAATTAATATACAAACAAATAGAGAAAAACTAAAAGTTTATCCAGTCAGAATTTATTCCTTGATGCTTACAAGCAAAGAGTAACAACTGTTTCACAAATCACATGCCCGAAGCAGCTTGTGAGTTTGAGCTCCACCCCGTCAGGCCTTCAGAATTTCTCAACAGTGCAAATTAATTGGCAACTAAAGCAGATTGTTAGATTCATCAGCCAATCAGATTTATTTATTTGTTCTTGGTGGATGTGATCTTTAGGATATGTCCCGGTCAAGGCCTTCAAGCTGGCCATGAGTGACGCAATCACGCTTTAAACGATGTACGTAATTTGAAAGCGAAGAGCGCAAGATCTATAGCTGATGAGTCGACTGTCATTACTGCCGCTATCGCCATTGAGAAAGGGATCCTTATGGATTTAAAAACACAAGATGTATGAGCATGTGATTGCTTAATTTATTAAACAGGGAAAGTGGAAATATTTTCACTTCAAGTAAATTGGTAAGTGCTTTTTGCATTGTTACAGCAACATCAGGAGTTTTCTAAGTGTAAATTAGTCTGCTTGAGCATTTAGTGTCAGTTTTGCAAAGTAGTGCTGTATTCCATTCAACTCGTAGTGTCGGATTTTACAACTTCCTACTAGGGAAAATGCAATGGAATGCATCTTGAGGTCAGAATTGCATCTTGTAGGCTAGTACAGAAATTCCGAGATGCAGGGGCATGATGTCACACAAACATGTGGACACTCAGGGAGATATACAATGTAAGTGATAAACATTAAATTTATTAAGTAATATTGATAAATGAGTTCGTTTTCACATTACATGATCTTAAAACTTGTTTAACAAGCGCCTGCAGAAACAGGTGTAAAAAGGCAGGCAAAACTGCTAAAAATAGATAAATTTGCCCCTTGAAGATCTCTGCGTTGTTCTGCCTTTTCTGAGTACTGAAGCAATTATTGTTAATAATTTGCACTTTACAAATTCATCCCATTATTAATTTTATCTGACTCCAATTTTATATTAATCTGACTCCAATTTTAAGTTGACCTCTAATTTAGATTAAAGCTCTAATTAAATTCTGATCATTCTTTTATTTTAATCATTTAAGTTATTGATTACTCTGAATCCTCTTCTATTCATTTATCTTTTGATCAGTTTCTAATGAGATTCAAACTGATAGTCTTTAAGTGGCTTCCTCCTACATTAAAGCTTCAGTTATGATATAAATGATTCTTAAAATGGTATTCTCCTGCTCGGTTCCTTCAGAGAAGTTTCTCCTATTTTAAAGACCCGGCCCAGAGCTCAATGTTCTCTGTAGTCAGATGATCCCACACCTCAATGTGTGTAACTGTAATAATAGGAATCTGCATTCAGATTTCACATGCTTTGTAATTACATGTAGTTTTCTCAACTGCCAGTTATGTTCTTTGACTTGTTTCTTTAACTTGTGTTTTAAATCCTACCTGGCAAATAAATTGTTAGTTTTTATTTATTCTGTATTCCTCTGAAATCATTTATATCAATACTTCTTAAATATCCAGACAGAATACATATTGTGAACCAAATGGTATTATCCAACCCGATATCACGCCGAGGCGTGAAATAGACACGCCGGTCCACTCGCGGATGAGTGTCGGTGTCACGCTTTGCCTCCTCCAGGCGTGTACATGACACGCGCGCGTCTACGTAGAATACCGGCAGGGGGCGATCGTTTCCTCAACGCCAACAACTCTCCGCGCACCAAAGAGGAAGCGATACCGTTGTCGTCGCGTTGCACGTTCGTGCGGGCGGGATGCCGGCCAATTTCGCCGGTTACTTTCACTTGTGACCATATGTGACAAATAAAGGTTCATTATAGTGCTGCTTTCATGAAGAAATCCTAACGTTGCTGTAGCCTAACGTTGTTATATGTGTGTGTGTGTGTGTGTGGGCTGTCGAGTATCTTGTGCTGATGTAAATAAATAAATAAATAAATAAATATATATATATATATATATATATATATATATATATATATATATATATATATATATTTTTATTTAAAAAGTGTATTTATGTACAAAAATATATATCCTGCTAACCGGAACTGGAGAACGCGATGTATCGCTTCCTCTTTGGTGCGCGGACAGTTGTTGGCGTTGAGGAAACGATCGCCCCCTGCCGGTATTCTACGTAGACGCGCGCGTGTCATGTACACGCCTAGAGGAGGCAAAGCGTGAAATAGACACGCATCCGCGAGTGGACCGGCGTGATACCGGGTTGTATTATCCTTTGAACAATGAGAATTTGGGGGTGAATGGGTTCTTGACTTCCTGGTGTTAAACCTTCAAGGAGGGGAATAGACCTCCAGAATTATTCAGCATTTGGCAAAGACCTTATAACTTTGTTGTCGTTAAGTTTTACAAACCTGGGGACAAAAGACTATACCAGTCACACAGAGAACTCTTAAATGATATCAAACATGCCAAGGTACATTATTTGTTTTCATGGTTTGTCTTTGTTACATTTTCACATATACATCTTGTGTGTCTGTATTGTGCCTTGTAGGGGAAAACCAGGGGGAGAGAGAACAGCTGGAGTTTGTGGGGGCAGAATGTGGATGGCAGGATGTCTCAGGTGGACAATGTTTGTTAAGCTGGGTTTTTCACACAGTGATGCCTTTTGTTTTCTCAGGTGTAGGTCTAATTTGTGAGAGAGTTGGAGTGTTGTTTTTCCCGGAAGTCTTGTTGTTCCATGTGGGCATGAGCTTGGTTGGCACCTAGCCTTACACAGGTGTATAAAACATTATAATCTATTTTGATAACGTACACCCGAAACACAAATGCTAGCACTTCACCATTGTTTATCAGTTGGATTGCTTGGAGACATTTTTAATGAGAGTCAAACCCCTGCTAAGCTAATGGGAGAATTGCAGTTTTGTTTCCTTAAATGTCATCTTCTGATAATCGGGGAATGGATTGCATTTATAGTCGGAGATAGGCATAGTGTGTCTTATTCATTGTGAAACTGTTTTCTTAAAGGCATGAATCACACTGCCCTAGACTTTTAATGCACGGCCCACCACTGAATATTAGACATCCTGTTATGCTTTAATATTGATGATTGGACCACACTGAGAATTCAACAGAGGGAAATTGCAACAAACACTCTTAATAATAAATAATGCAGCTTTATATTCTTTTTTCACTCCCTTTTCCTTTTAGCTTTCTCTCAATCATGAAGTGATGCCTCCAAAATGTGAAGGAAAAGAAGCAATGTCAACTCCATCACTACTGAATAAAACATTGAGTTAAGTTTCCTAAATTGCATTTCAAATTCCCTCAGAACCCATTCTTCATCTGCCGCTCTTGAAACCCCTGAATGCTCAGAGGACAACAAGGTTTGGCTAGCATCCTTTTACTCCATTTAGTTTGGCAAGTTTTGAGAATATCGTAGTGAACAATCATGACCAAGATGGCCACTTTGGGATAAGGAGTCCACATTTGTGATCTGCTGTCAAGCAACCCTGCAGTAAAAACAGCTATAACCAGCCTAAACTGGTTGGCTGGCCTTAGCTGGCTATAGGGGGAGACCAGCTAAACCAGCTGAACACCAGTTTGGCTAGGCTGAATGAACAGACAACGGCCGTTCAGAGCACATTGCATTTTTGTGATTTATTGTTCTAACCAAGCAAAACAGTCCTTATTATCCTTCTGTTATAGCTTGTTTAAGCAGTACTATATTTTCTCCCTTGCACTATGCTAACAAGCTAGCAGTACTATAACATACTCTGTTATCAGGCTACAGGTACATGCTAGGCTAGCAGCCTAATCAGATAACAGTATGCTAAGCTGGTAAGGTAATCAGCTAGCTATATACTAAGACAATAAGCTAACCTGGTTGCTTGCAAACAGGTTAGAAGGCATATTCTTAAATGATTGAAATTAGTTTTGAGACAAAAATATAATTGAGCCAACATATTAATTTATTTAATTACAAATCTAACATTTTATTATTTTTTTATTATTTTTTTTTAAATGGATGACTTGAACCGAATAATTAAAAAAAGCAGCCACTAAGTGCCCAGCATATAGATGGTAACACCTTCAATACTGTTTAAAAAGCATCCCAGGGTGATACCTCAAGAAGTTGGTTGAGAAAATGTCAAGAGTACATTTCTGCAAAATCTAGGCAAATTGTGGCCTCTTTGAATATGCTAAAATATAACACAGTTTTGATTTATTCTGGATTACCCCCCCATATTTCCATTTCTATTATTCCATAGTCGTGATGACTATATTAATATTCTAAAATGTAAAAAAACAAAAAAACAATTCTCAAATATGAGAAAGTTCCACTGGCATTGACTGCAGTGTAAATAACTAGAAGGTTATAATACCAGAATGTAGTGATCTGGGCTTATAAACTATCACACAATCAAATGACGTACAGCATAATGATGGCCTCATGACAAATAATTTTATAACATCATCATTTATAATAAAAGAGTAAGTAAATCATTCACTTGTTGCTGTGAGTTGTTGTATTGAAGAGACGATAATAAAATCGGCTTCTTTCTTTACCGAGATTTTGACGATGCAGTGTTTCTTGCCTTCATGTATACCTTCATTTATATGTACCTGCACATCCGCCAATGATGCCTTTATTTATTTATTTCCAAAGGCGATGTTTCATAAGCCATGCTGAATGCGAGGCCTGCGTGTGTTTTTTTACTATGCACAGCTATGAAAGACAGAATGCTCTCTGACAAGAACGGAGAGTAAAATGTGTTTATTATTTTGCCAAGATGAAACAAGATGCAGTTTTGGTGCAAATAAAGTTGAGGCAGCATTTTCCTGGCATCTATCTGCTCTTTGACGGTTGTGTAAAGTTTGTGGAGGTATGTCGGTTGGCGTGGAGGACTGTCCTGTCAGCACCTGATTTCTTTCATTCTGCCAGTGCAACGGTGTGTGATTAAACAATGGAAAAATGCAATAAATGGTAAAACTATATGCACAAAAAAAAAAACCAACGAGTTTATGACATTTACATTTACATTTATGCATTTGGCAGACGCTGTTATCCAAAGCGACTTATAGTTCACTTATTACAGGGACAATTCCCCCAGAACAACCAGGAGTTAAGTGCATTGCTCAAGTACACAATGGTGGTGGCTGTGGGGATCGAACCAGTGACCTTCTGATTAACAGTGCTTTAGCCCACTAATTAATGATAATAATATGTCGACATTTATTGCCAGCTTGTATTATAAAGCAGCATACTGTAGTATTTTTGCATTGCTAAAATAGCTGGATGTGGCTAATACTGGAAGTGGTCCACATTCAAGGTTGTAATGGCGGTGCTCTAGTTTAGATGAAATATAAGGTGGATATAAGGTCTCACAGCTGAAAATGCATATCAGAGCAAAAACCAAGCCATGAGGTCAAAGGAACTGCCTGCAGAGCTCAGAGACAGGATTGTGTCAAGGCACAGATCTGGATATGGCTACAAAAACTTTGGCTGCATTGAAGGTTCCCAAGAGCACAGTGGCCTCCATAATTCTTAAATGGAAGAAGTTTGGAATAACCAGGACTCTTCCTAGAGTTGGCAACATGACCAAACTGAGCAATCAGGGGAGAAGGGCCTTGGTAAGAGAGGTGACCAAGAACACGATGGTCACTCAGGTTGAGCTCCAGAGATCATGAGTGGATATGGAAGAAATCTGCAGAAGAACATCCATCACTGCAACACTCCACGATCTGGGCTTTATGGCAGAGTGACCAGATGGAAGCCTCTCCTCAGTTCAAGACACATGAAGTTCAAGCCCATTTGAAATTTGCAAAAAAGCACCTAAAGGACTCTCAGACTGTTAGAAACAAGATGCTCTGGTCTGATGAAATGAAGATTTAACTGTTTGGCCTCAATTCCAAGCGTCATGTCTGGAGGAATCCAGGCACTGCTCATCACCTGCACAATAAAAAATGTAATTGAAGGAAAGCTGAATGCAGCAAAATACAGAAATACCAGGTGAAGCCCATTAAAATGTATTTTAGCCAGTCCAGTCGCACTGGGTACAAACTATGATAGGATTGTGCGGGTAGGATAGAATTTTGCTTGACACCGGCATGTAGACAGCTTCGTGTTAGAATGAGGCTGCGCTCCTTGCTTCCTTCAGTTGCTTCCCATCACCCTCCACTGTCTACAGACAATATAGTGTGTGGGATGCAATTACAATCATTGGCCACTCTCAAGGTCAGCTATGTAGAATATACTTAGAGGGAACAAATAGACACAATAATAAGATTAGGCATTCCTTTCTTTATTTCACTAATGGCTTTGCCCTCCATTAGCTTGTGGAATTAAGACAGATAACTTCTCAAAGCCTGCTTCATTTTTGTTTGCGAGAATGGAGACTGCAGAAAAATGCTCTGGTATATGACCTCTTCACCTGGAAATATATGAATATCGCCGTGGCCTTTTCGTTCATATTCAGAAATGTATTTTGCTCCCTGAAGTGCCTGCCAGTAAAACGGACAAATAAATCAGCAGTATGCATAACTGTTTTTAAATAAATAACATTTTCACTGAAAAGGGCAAGTCTTCATAGCTAAATGGAATTTGCATCTTATGAGATTTCTATCCCATCAAATGGATGTTAGTGGCTGTTAGAATGGGCTTATATTAGTATGTCACGCTTCACTAAGTCTTTTTCAACACATCTGTATGTGTTAAGGGATTGGATGGGCCAATTGAAATTCATTAGGACAATGAGGGACCTGTAATTGAGTGAGAGGCATAAACATGCATTTTGTTAATCTGTATGACCTGTGTGGAGGCAACTATAACAACTTTTGGCCTTGCTTTAAGGCTAACTCTTTTTTAATGAATTATTGAAAACAAATAATTCTATGCTACAACAAGGAGAGTGCATTGTTAACGATGCGTCTTCTAAATAGCAGAGCTGGTGTGCTTAAAATGTACAAGTAATTCATAAAATAATTGCTGTAATTGTGGCTCTGAACAGAAGAGAATTAACCCTTTTCAAGTTTACAAGTTGGAATGCAGACGTAAACTTTAACAGCGTTAACTTCAAAAGACATACGTGGAAGCAAATATTATTTTTGTGTTCTTATTTGCTCCAACAGCAAAAGAAAATATCCACTATTATACTTCCACCATATACTTAAAGAGGAATAAATAGAGAGCAGTGGATTACAGGATTCATTTATATTATTATTAATGCCAGGGTACTATAATATTAAATTATTTAAGAACAGAAAACAACAAAAGTTTTGATTTACTAACTAGATTTATGCAGCTAAATTAAAGCAGAAATGAATCAGAGATGTAAGCACCCCATGCTGCCCTATAAAGCATTGCTGCTGTTTGGAAAGCTTGTGTAGCCAATGACTAGAGATAGTACTTAATTTAATAAGCTTTAAAATTTAAAGACTACCCTTGCTAAATAAAGCCAAAAATGGGCACAACTAAAAACTGTACATAAATCTGAAATGGAATGGATTTACAAAAAAAAAAAAAACAGATTATCTTTTTTATTTATTTATTTGTTTTATCGCCATTATGGAACGTTTTTGCCCAATTAACTCTTCAGTGTAACCTACTTTCTGGTGATGTCACTCACCCTGCTGATGAGCTCTCCCACCATGCCCGTCCATGTGCCATTGGCCCCAGGCACCCCGTACACGCCGTCCCCAACGAGCCGAATACGATACTTAAACTTCAGGATATCTGCCAACTCCTTCAGCATGTCCACACAGAAACCTTCGTAGCGATCGTTCCCCTCAAGTTCCTGGTGATTGGCTCTCAGCATTACATACGGATTCTCCTGTAAATACATCAATGATTTTGCCATCAAAACTCACACATAAATATGGTATACACACTTTATGGGCTCTTTAGGCAAACTCTATAGGTTAAAATTTAAATGAATGTATACTTGAATGTAACATTTATATTTTAAGTGCCGTGACTGGTCATAATTTCTCTTAAAGGGATAGCTTACCCCAAAATTAAAAATGTTGCTCCAAACTGTATGAATTTCTTTCTTCCATGGAACACAAAAGAAATGTTAGGCAGAATGTTGGCCTCAGTCAGCATTCCGTTTCAATGTACAGAAAACGATGCCATACAGGTTTGAAACTACACCATGTTGATTATATGTTTTGGTGAATGTGGCAGGGCAGAGGGCGGGGCCGGGTCGTGACGATACACACCCGGTCACGCCTAATCAAGCCTCCGAGACGGATAAAGGCCAATGGCAGACGGTGGTGCGACGAGAGAGAGATCGTTTACGGACATGTCAGTCATGTGTGTGTTTGTCTTTTGTTTTAAGTTTATTATTAAAATATGATTTACATTGTCCAGCCGGTTCTAGCCTCCTCCTTGCCCGTCTAAACGTTACACTGGTGCCGAAACCCGGGAAGGAGGAGGGATACGCCATAGTAGAGTTCTCGCCACTACCGTCCACCCCAACGGAGCAGCTGCGGCCATCTGCCGGGGGACGAGGAGCCCAGCCGCCTGGAAGCGAAGGAGCTGCCGCCTACCGCGAGGGGAGAAGGGGCTTGGAGCAGTCAGGGCTGCTGCCAGGGGCGGAGGAGTCCCCTACCAGCCGCTGAAATGAGGCGGGGTCGGAGACCGCCGACCGCGATCGAGGAGGGGCTCATGTCCGACCGCCTGGAGTGGGAGAACCACTGCCAGGGGCAGGGGAGACCCCTTCGGCTCCCCGAGAATGCGGCGGGGCGTTCTGTCCGCCAGGGGCTGGAGGACTGCCTCCGATCCGCCCAGAGAGGTGCGGCTGCCGTCCATTAGAGGGTGGAGGAGTGGCCGAGGAACAAGCTATGGCATATCGGAGAACTGGCGAGTAGGTTTTTTTTTTTTTTTTTATCTCTCTCTCCTCTCTCTCTCACTGCTGCTCTGCATTGGCCTTTTCCCTATTTTTTAAATTGTAGTGTTTTTTTTGCGGGGGGTGGGGGGTGTACTACACTGTTACCCCCCACCCACCCCCCACATTTACATTTTTTCTGTTTCCCTCCCCTTGTCCCCTCCCTTGTCCAGGTAGACGGGGATGACCTGCCGGCAGACGGCGTGCCCCTCCCCAGGGAAAGAGGGGGGGGGTGTACGTCAGGCCGGGGGCTCCCCAGCCTGAAAGAACAAGGGAGGAATGTGGCAGGGCGGGGCCGGGTCGTGACGATACACACCCTGTCCCGTATCAGGCTAATCAAGCCTCCGAGATGTTACAGTGAAATATCCCTTTAAACTTTTCACAGTTTCATTCACATTTTTCTCTTGACTGGTTCATTTTTTACGATCCTGCGGAGTGACAAATTTATTTGAAAAAGTACAAATATTCCAGTCTCTCAATTAATATGGTTAAATAAATCTGAATGTATAACAATTCGATAAGAATGATCAAAATTCAGTTTAAAACTATTTTAAATAGAGTACAGCATGTCACACCAAAGGACATTTGAACATTAGCAAAGTATTTAATGTCAACTACCATACAGTTTATTGTCTGAAGTTGGCAAGTCACCTATTTTTGGCACATGAGGCACTGCGACTAATGTGAACCCACCCAAATTTTTTTAAAGATTTTGTTTTCTCATGCTGTCCAAGGCATGTGTTTGATGAAATAAATCGTGTATAGATTTATCAAGCAAACTGTTGTCAAAATAAATGGTTCGTAAATACTTCATTCCGCCATCATTCAATAAACACTTGCTGTGCTCACTGTTCTCCACTGGGCCTTGATACGTGTATTTTGCAAGTGTGCATGCTGGAGTGGATTACTGTCATTTCCAGAGAACACTCTGCATAAATTGAACAGAACATTGTTACTTCGCAGATAAACAGTTACTTGTAAATAAAACCAGCCAAATAAAAGCTTTCTAAAATATTTTTTTTTGTGATAAAACTAGAGCCTTTTCACTCAGTACCCCTCACCCAGAAATGACTGTCAAATGCATTGTGGTAAGACAGATGCTATAATGAGTCTGTTGTACTTCAGATTTGTTTAGCACAGACTGGTAGTCTGAAGAGAGTTTCATTTTCACCAGCAAATCTGACTCGCTCCACTCCAATGCTTTGAGTAGCAATTTGAAGAGCTGAGGAGACTTTTCAGTCTTTCACATCGCCATGGCAACACTTTCTTCTTTTTTTTTACCTGCTTGTCTGGTCCTGCATCCATGATTTTTGATGCACGCAGTGGCCACGGTCCAGCTGGCCAGAGTAGAGCAGCAGCTGGGATTCATGGCCTATAATACGAGCAGGAATGTTGATGGAAATGTTCTGACACTTTAAATAAACCTGAACCCTATTAATATGAATTGCTCATATGCATCCAAATAACACGTTTACTGTCCTTTCACCTCATTTGTATGTCTATAAAATCTCCCCGCTTTATGCACAGCTGGAATTGCGCACCTCTGTCCTGCTAGAGCAAATGGCAAAATCCCATATTTCCACAACACAAAAAGAAGCCTCTTTTGGCCTGGAGTCAGAGCCTGACACTCTATAAATGCAAATCCTTCCATTTTGTTCATTAACTCATTGAATCATCCACGCATGTTACCGTCATGCCCCGCACACTGACACTGCTGCGGTGGTTATGCAGAAAGGCACAATATAAATGCAAATTTCCATTGCTTTCAGCCTGCTGGAGGCACTCAAGTATTGCAGCCGGACACTTTCTACCAAACTAGGCTTATTAAAGAGCGGTTTTTAATGGACCAGTTCCTTATTAGACAGAAGATTTCAAATGGAGGAAGAAAGATAATAAACAAACCTTCTGGATTCAATTAATAGGTCTGCACTGGGTAAGAGAAGTGGGCGGCTTCAGGTCATTACGCATCGCCCGTAATGGCCAACTAGCCCTGTGGTCTGATTAATGATTGAGTGAAGGGAAATGGAATGATTACATATTTACACACACTATACCATTATTAGGAGAATCTTTTGAAGGAGGGAGGAAGGAATAGAGTTGAGGTTGAAGAGGGAGGTTAACTGTAAGCACACAAGACACGGCCTGGCATATTGCCATCAATTTCAGAAGTGGAGCGCGGGCATCAATCAAATGAGTGAGTGCTGTTATCAGGCCTAGCAATCCTCTCTTCCAAGCTTGAATGGTTCCATAAAATCTGCAGGTCACATCAGAGAAAGAAACTTTCCATTTAATAGCGCAGACAGTAAGATTAAGGGCACTTTGAGTGTCAAGCCTGCCAAATGTAACATTCCTCACCAGGCCTGGGATCTGAAGCAGATTTGATTCTATTTGTTTTCTTGGAAGGCTGTCAGCTGATGAAATACATTTTACAAATATAGCATGGCTGCAGTCTGCTTTGTTGCATTTGGAAAGCAAAAACATTAAAGTAAATCTCAGCTCAAATCAAATCTCAAAGCTTTCTGTTCAGAAGGTGAAGAAAAATTGGATTTGTGAGGTAGCACTTCTCAGACTTCCTGAAGCAAAGAAAGATGTTCCCAAAAACCAGCAAGTGAGTTTGTTTACTTACTGGTCTGCTACACCCTCTTTGATTTGCTATATCTTCCTTGATTTTGTTGTGGCTTGCAAAGGGAGACTGGGACTCTAGATAGTCTACATAGACTTGCTACAGTCAGCCTGACAGAACCAGCTTTGTCTGATGGCAAACAGTCACAGAAACAGAATTTGCCCACATAGTCGGCACATTAAACTGAGATAACACCTTTTATATTTATGAGTATTTCAGATAGCTTTATGAATAAAGGCTATCTGCCTCTTCTTCAACACAATGATAGCAGTATGGCCTCTGTATTGCTCTAAAGATGGTGTGGATGAGGTCTCAAGTAATTGTTTCTGCAATCTATTTCCCCAGGTTTTCAGAAAGAATACTAAACCACCATCATTGATTGCAGTAAGAATTAATTTATTTGCTGAATTTGAAGACTCTTTTCTCTGAGAAAATGCAACAATGCAGTGATTCAGAATAAACTCCTTATCACTTAAGCTTAAAATTTGGGTGCATTTGTGGTCAACATTTTACTGATTTACTGATTGACAAATGGTAGAATTCACAAAGAAAGAATTGCACCTGCTTAGAGTGTCATTGATTTGCACACATTGGGCCACAATCACTAACTGTGCTTACTCGTATTTGTGGGTAATATCCATGTAAACATTTTCATGCAGAATGATTCATCAATACGTTTGAGCACATCTTTAAAGATATGTTTGAGAGAAGGACAAATCGCTGTACAAGAGAGGTTGCGTGGAAAGTCTTAGTATAGAGATTGTTTAGAGAGCGTCTTTCATTAAAGGGACAGTTCACCCAAAAATTTGAATTCTCTCATGATTTACTCACCCTCCTGTCATCCCAGATATGCATGACTTTCTTTCTTCTGCAGAACACAAATTAAGATTTTAGAAGAATATCTCAGCTCTGTAGGTTCATACAATGCAAGTGAATGGGTGCTAAAAATGTGACTCTTCAAAAAGCACATATAGGGAGCATAAAAGTAATCCATATGACTTGAGTGGTTTAATCCATGTGTTCAGACACAATATGATAGGTTTGAGTGAGAAACATTTTTAAGACATATTTTTATCATAAATTCTCCTCCCTGGCCAGTATAGTGTGATATGCATGAAGAAAGTGAATCACTAAAAACAGAACAAGGACGAGCAGGGAGGAGAATTTAATGTAAAAAAGGAATTCAATATTGATCCGTTTCGGTTCAGAAGATATCGTCTGGAGTACTTTTTATGTTGCCGTTATGTGGATTTTGGAGCTTCATTCACTTGCATTGTATGGACCAAAAGAGCTGAGAAATCCTTTCAAAAATCTTTGTTTGTGTTCTGCTGAAGAAAGAAAGTAAGAGTAAATAAGAGTAAATCATGAGAGAATTACAATTTTTGGGTGAATGAACCCTTTAAGAATACTATGTATTCATTAACATTAGAATAATAGTAAGAACAAATGATTGACAGGCAGAAAGTTTTCTGATTGGCTAAACAAATGATCTGACTGTGCTCTCCAGACATCTTTTCCACCGCTTTTTACTAAGCTTAGGGCTGTTACATAAACAGGTGTGATATTTCATGGCATTTATTTCAGTGATATCTGATAGGTAATCAAACTATTTTCTGCATGTCATTTCATAAAAAAAACAAAAATAACACTTACCGGTACAGCTAATTTAAATTACTGCACGCCAAGTGGTGCAATTGCACTGCCAAAAATCATTTTCTTAATGAGTACTTTTATCTGGTTTATATATATATATATATATATATATATATATATATATATATATATAAATAACGTATTACCCTTTTCCTTTTAATAAATACACTCACATTTTGTTAGATTTAGGCTTACAACAAGAAGAACAACATTACTCACTGGTCGGCTACATATAGCAAAGTTTTTGCACCAGTTCAGACTATACACATGTGCACATACTGTAGAAACATACATCAAATACTTGCACTGTTCAATAAAGCCACAGCACAAGCACAGGCTCACTCTTCACATGATATATTCTCAACAACATCAAGAGCAACTTCAAACCCCCTAGAACAGTTAGTGCAGTTCAGACAGCCTTACCAATAAAGACTGATCTAGCTGTAATATATGGTCTCTCCTTAAAGAAATGTTACATCTAGCCCATTTCACCGGAGTAAAATTAAATCTGTGTGTTTATGTGCGGTAAACCCTAGCTTTGACAAAACCTCAGAACAGTAATGAAAATGCTGGTGGAAAGCTCCACAGATGCCGAGTTGTGCTGAATGTTTTCTACTGTGCTGCCTTTACTGAGATAACGCAGACGTTGCAATCAGGCCATGATGAATGAACCAAGATAGAGCTGAAATTGCTCTTCTGTGGTTCTTTAATGTGCCAAAAGTATTCTTATATCTTTAACGAGAAATAAACACATGAAGTGCAGACTTCTCCCAAGTTCTTCGAAGTTCTATTCAGGTGATTATTTCTTTCAGTGCAAAAAAATAAAAAAATAAATAAATAAATAAATAAACAAAATAAAATAATTTCATTGATCAGCATTTTTGTCTTTCCAGTAAAAATATCTAAAACATCCTTAAAACAAGATATTTTTTTTGAGAAGCAACATTTCTGAAAGATAATAAGACATGTTTTCAAAGAGTGTATCTTAAATAACATTAACAAATTACAGTGCTAACAAATTGCTTTTCTTGTTTTAAGTATAAACCTCCCTATAGACAATTTCAAGGACTTTGATTTTTTATAATATATATTTTTTTATTGATTCCTACAAAACATATATACAAGAGCAAAACGTCTAGGTTACAGATGTAACCTCCGTTCCCTGATGGAGGGAATGAGATGTTGTGTCGAAGAAGCGACACTGGGGGTCTCTCTTGAGCGCCTTTTGCATCTCTGATCTATGAGAAAAGGACAATGAGAAATTGGCAGACAGAATTTGCATGTCCCGCCCCCGGACATACTGATATAAAGGGACGGAAATGCATCCGTTTCATTCAGGATTTTTCTGAGGAGCCGACAATGAGGTTTGGCCGCAACAGTGGCTTGGTTCAGCAACGTGCCCGGGAGGACACAACGTCTCGTCACCTGCCCAGACTGGGGGAGGTAAAGAGTGGTGAAATACATCACATGGGCTTTTAGGTCATAGTTGGAAAGTGGCGTGGTGGTAGATTCTGCCAATTGGTAGGGAGGAGTTGCTACAGACACGGCGACCAGGGACCAGTGGGAACTGCCCAAGGGAGATGCGGGTCCGCTCGCAAGGGGACCGTACAGCGGAAAATACACACAGGGGGGAAGTCCATGTAGGAGCCCGACCTGTGGAGCACCTATTCCAGTACACAGCCTGGGTGTGATAGGCCAATGAAATGGTGTCCACCACCCAGTGGGAAAGCCTCTGTTTGGAGACGCCGTTCCCTTTTCGCTTTCCGCCAAAGCAGACAAAGAGCTGCTCTGAACGTCTAAAGCTCTGCGTGCAGTACAAGTAGATACTCAAAGCACGTACCGGACACAGCAACGAAGGGGCTGGACCTGCCTCCTCCCGGGGCAGCGCTTGCAGGTTCACTACCTGGTCCCTGAAGGTAGTGGTAGGAAGCTTGGGCATGTAGCCTGGTCACAGTCTTAGGATCACATGAGTGTCTGCCAGACCATTATTTTGACTGTTCAGCCGGTTCCCGCCTCCTCCTTTGCCATCCTTACCTTGTTACAGTCAGATATCCACCCCATTTCTCCTTAAACAAATACAATTTTCCTAGTCTTCTAAAAGACTCTTCTTCAAAGGCTGCCACTCTCCCCAAATGAGCTGACCTTCAACCCCTTAACAGAATCTGTCTGGCGATCATGACGCTAGTTAGGAACCAACTCTTTATGTGTCTATTCTCAATGTCGATGACCGACCCATCACCCAAAATACAGAGTCTGTGTCAAAATTAAAGCTGAGTGCCCAATACATCACACACAAGACTCAACCAAACCAAACCTCCTGGATCAACCAAAACTCCTGGATCTTAAACCCCCCCCCCAAAAGACATGGGTTATGTCTCCATCCTCTGATTGGCATCGCCAGCAGGTGGGTGTGTCTTTGAGACCAAGCCTATACAATCTAGAGGGGGTCCAATAAAATCGATGTAAAATCTTGAATTGCATAAGAATCCTAGCCCACTCTCCCTCCACCAATACCAAGTTTAAATCTTTCTTCCATAATCTCTTGAGAGAAGTTAAAGCTCTGTCCCCCAGACTCTGAATTAGCATGTAGTAATTCTCTGGTGCCTCATGACCTTTTACAAAAGCAGTAATCATCACTCCCAGAGTATCTGTTGCTTTAGGGGGGGTGTATGCTACTCCCAAATATAGTAGAGAGCAGGTGGTGGAGCTATAAATATCTAAAGAACTGAGATCTGGGAATCCCAAAATGTTGAACCAGATTTGCAAAGGATCTCAATACTCCACTCTCATATAGGTCACCGAGTATTATTAACCTCCTTCGCAATCCACTCTGGCCAGCAGAAAGGGGATTTATTAAAACATAATTTGACGTTAAGCCGTAAACTTGAGGCAACATTTAAATAAATGTTTGAATTAAACACCCTGGACACTTTTGTCCATACTGAGTGTAAATGCAAGATAATGGGGTGTAATTTAACTTCTCCGGTTAGTTTGATAGAACGGCTTTGCAATGGTGAAATAGGGGCAAGAACATTCCTGTTCAATACAAAACCAGGATGGGGCTCTTACCGAGCTCCACCAAGGTTATCTCAGAATCAAGATAATTTTTTTGCTCAGTTGTCAGCTTAGGGAGTTCTAATGGTTCCACAAAGTTTCTAATATCTTCAACGGTAGACGAAGATGTGGAACTATACAGATCAAGATAGAAAAAAAGCATTATGAATATCAATGGCTGAGGTAAATATTTCACCACCAGCAGATTTCACTGAGGCAATGGTAGAAAACGAATCTCTCTGCTTTATATATCAAACCAAACCCTGCTTTGTCCACATCTCAAAGTATGACTGTCTAGCCAAAACTCCACCCTCTGTGACAAAATAGTATCATATCAGTATTTCAATTGGGTCAATTCTCTGAGGCCATCAGATGACATTCGACGATTCAGCTCTGCCTCGGCACTTTTAATATTCCCACTTTTGCTTCAGTATGATCATAATATAAAATATTATGTAAGTTATCTAAATATTTAAATGATATAAATATTAGCCAAAATCAACCTTTGCCCCTGAATATCTGCTAAAACAATAATGACTCTTCCTAATTTATCATTAATCTGTTTGATACATTTGAATTTTATATATTTACTTATCAATGTAATGACTCCCTTGCTCTTACTTGAACTAGCACTAAAGTAAACATATCCACCTCATATCTTTCCAAATTTTTCAGCTTCCTGCTTTTCTTGAAGAAACATTGTATCATATTTATTACGTTTAAGAAAATAAATAAGCTTCCTTTTTTTTAAGGGGTGCCCCAACCCATTCACATTCCATGTGGAGAGAGTCAATCCACTCATATTAACATTTGACATATTAGAAAAAATAGATTGCGTGTCAAAAACAAAATTATAAAGACCAGATTTTAACATTAGAGCAACAAACAAACCCCGAACTTCCCCCAGAAAAAAAAAAGAAAAACATGCACATTAACCCCACGCACAACAGTCCATCCCTCTAAACTCATCACACATCCACAACACAGTCCTGAGGGAGTGCTGTTCCACAAATCAAACTAGGTGGCTAGGAACCAGCACAAAAAGAAACGAAAATGGCATTCAGTTTCCTCGGGCAGTCGAGTGAATGTAGCAACATATAAATCACCAAATAACTTACTCACTTGATTGTCTTTATGAAGGACATTTTACAGCTCTCCTTAGTATCTATTCTCAGTTTGGCCAGGAACATCAGTGCAAAAGGGAGTTTCTTGCATTCCTTGAATCGATCACATTTCTCTCTTGTCGAATTCACAAAGTCTGGGAACAAGAAAATGCTTTGGTTCTTCCAAGAAAGCCTTCCTTTACCCCTTGCCTCACATAACACAAGATCATTATCGGATGATCTCAGAAATTTGGCCAGAATTGAATTGACTCTGTGAGCTCGCTCAATTTCCAGCTTATGGCCTGTTTTGTCGAGCAGACTCGGGAAGAGCCCGCATAGGAATTTTACCATAGCTCGGCCTTCTTCATTCTTAGGAATTCCAACAATTCGGAGATTGTTTCGTCAATTACGATTCTCCAAATCCTCCAGGTTTTTCCCAGACGTGCTCCAAATCTATCTTGGTCGCTAGCAGATTAGCAGCTAATTCTCTCTCCGATGACTCCAGGTAATCGATCCGTTTCTCAACGTCAGACAATCTTGTAAACATCTCAGTAAATGTCGTCTCCATGGAAGAGATTAATCGACATATTACAGCAAGATCCTTCAAATCTGCAACAATCTTTGTTAGCATTGCAATTGACATTCATCAATTCACGCCGGATTTCTTTCAGTTCACCATCCGATTTGAGTCTAGGGCTTTTGGCCTGCTTCTCAGGGGAATCAGTCTGAGCACATAAGTGTCTTTTAATATCTCCAGTGCCCGAGGATTTTGAACTCTTTGACATATTGTCTTCCTAAAACAATTAAGGATCAGGGTGTATCGAATCTCACTGGTTTGTGACACAAATATTATTAAAACTAGGGAAGTGCGCAGAGCTCGCAATTCACACGTCCGACCCTTGCATGGTGCCCATTAGACATTCCAAGGAAGGTTAATGGGATTTAGCACACATCTTATATCTGGTAGGTGAACAAATGCCAACTAATTGTAAGTTTGAGAGGTAGAGTGCTAAAAATGACTATACGTAGATCACTCGCATTATAATGAATGAAGCTTCGCAAGTCATTTACCTTTACATTTAGTAATTTAGCAGACGCTTTATTCAAAAGCAAATTACAATTGAGAAACGTCAACAAAAAAATTCAACAATATCTGCAGTATTGCACTGCCAAGATCTCAGAGTAGCTAGAGTAGTATAGAAGCTAGCACAGAAGAAAGAGACAAGAAAAGTATTTTGTATAATAGAAAAATAACTCCTTAACTTGTCCACATGTCACGCAGACAGCTTCATTGAATGATTATAATAGGATTATAATAGGAGTGATCCAATATTCGTAGCATCTAAACTACGATACACTTTCATCGCCTTTCTCTCATAGGTGCTAAGTATCAACAACACATCTGGATAAGTCACTTCAGTTAAACCATTGATGTTCTTTGAGAAAATATAATAACTCTCAGTCTTATTTTAAGGTTCCGGTAATGATACTGGAAATGCTTCAGGGCTAGTAGATTTCTAATTCCTTTGTTATAGTTTACATCCTTGATATGGTTTATATTATTTTGGTCTTCAATTTCTACAGCCGCCATATTGATTGTTTTCTTCCATTCATTTTTCTACGAGTGGCCCGTCTCCTGCAATATTTCTGATAATCATCTCCATTTCACTTGCACAGAGAGAATAACAACATTCTGTTTTGATAAAGACATTCCTCATGCTTATCTTCTCATTCATCAGGTGCTATTGTTGAGGCTAAAGAGGATTTCTCCATATGTCCTGCAAAATTCCTCAATGTAGCCACTGTGGGTAAAAATAATAGCTATTTATTGCCTCTAAAACACTTCATCCACCTTGCACGGCCTCTTATTATCTCTGTCTTAATTTCTCTCTCTTTCTCTCTCTTCTAGTGGTGGAGAGTGATGACCCAGTCTGATTTGTGACACATCCTCCCTAAGGCTGCAGATATTTCCTTTCCCTCTATCACTATACACCAGGGGTGTCCAAAGTCCGGACTGCGAGCCATCAGTGGCCCTCCAACTGCTCCAATGTGGCCCGCGAGAGACTTTAGAAATAGAACAGAATTAGGCCCGCTATGGAGAAATAATCTGAAATTCATATTCTGGGGACTAGATGTTGCTATCATGTGCAGCTGCTATTCACAGCACATTGTCCACATTAGTGTGTTCTGTGTCGTTCAACAGGAGTTTTTAATACTCCGTATTTCCAAGGATGAAGCGCCCCACAGAAAGAATGATGCATTTATTAAAGATTGACATCAGGTTAGATACTTTACTCATGTACTTGTTTTTGTTAAAATGCCCAATGCCTTGGATCATTTAACTGAGTAGAGCTGCTGTTGTGCGAGCGGCTGAACAAAGTTTATTGAGCATGCACAGAGACAGTTGAACCGAGCATCCTCTACAAGAATGCCCTCTGTAGCACTGGGAAATATACAGTAATTAATAGGTTCGTTCTGATATTTTGTTGAAACAACAAAAATTATTCACGGGCTTCCCAGCGCCATTTGAGTGAGGACACACACTGTAGGAGAGAGCGCGTAAAACACTTACACATCTGTGCCTGATGCGGGCGCTCAGCTTGCAAATGCACTTCTGCAAAATAAAATGAAGCGTGATCATTTTAATCAAATTAAAATTGTATTTGTAACACAAGTAACAACAGAGCTGAAGTTAGAATTGTACAGCTATAGAGAGTAATTCCTTGCATCACTTCATATAGTGATTCAATCTGGTCTGAATCTGATTATTGTGATGGGTCACAACCAACACTCAATAGCAGATCTATATGTTCTTGTTCTAAAAATGTGACCAGAAGTTTGGACACCCCTGTTATATACTGTGCAGAGAATGAGAAAATTGCCTCCAGATAACAGCCTAGTGGATTACATCTTCATTTGGTGATTGCTGCCCCAGGATATACTATCAAACGCATACTTGTTAGTTGCCTTTATTTAGATCAGCATCGAGCACTGAGGTGATCAGAGCCTAGACAGACAGCTTCTGGATGCTAAAGAGAGACTACAATATATCAGGGGTATTCAAATTAAAGTTTCAAGAGCAAAAGTTCCCAGCAAATGTCAAGATATAATAACTTGCACAGTGTCAGTAGTCATTATTATTTTGAAATTATGGTTTTGTTTTGTTTTTTGTAAAGTTATTATAACTTTGAAATATAACTCAGAAATAGTACTTTGTAAAGGAAATAAAAATTTAAACGGTCAAAAAAGTCTCTTCAAAGCAGAGATGAGGACACTGGCCCAGAGACAAAGTCAAAGCAATGGGGTGTGGGGGATCTTTTTTCCAAAACATAAGGCTAATATACTTCATAGAGTTCACTAGTCATGGAAACTTGGATATTTATATTACAAGATAAGATCAACATTTGTTTTCAAGCTGGGTGACAGCTGTTCAGTTTTTTTCAAATATTTTTACATTCAGATACCTATGTATTGAACATATGAGTACTTTTGACCAAGAAAGTATAGGTTACTGTATGGGGATTCAGGGGTAACCCCTGAGAGAAAATTTAGAAAATGTAAAAGTCTGAATGGACCATATTTATATTTTCCTAAAGTGAGAATCTAATAACAATCAGGCTTTATGCGACGCCTGTGACGTTGTGTGTTGATGTAGTGACACTTGGAGTCTCTCTTGAGAGCCTCGGTTACCTCTATCTTTGAGAAAAGGCCAATGAGAATTGGTGAATAGAATTTGCATGCCCCTCCCCTAGATATACGAGTATAAAAGGAGGGAAGCATGCATCTGTTCAGACAGTTTTTGAGCTGAGGAGTGAGAGTAAGGTCCCGGCCATTTCAGCGGTTTAATACAGTGTTGTGGCAGAAGGGACACAACATCTCGTTCCCTCCATCAGGGAACGGAGTTTACAGTAACCGATATGTTCCCCTTCTGTCACTCACTCGACGTTGTGTCGATGTAGTTACACTAGGGGTCCCTTTCTGAAAACGCTACAATACTGAACCGTGTTAAATAGACTACTGATGCAAGTGCAAGAAAGCTGCTGTGTGCGAAAATAGCAGGTACATCAGATGGCATGTAACCTTCCCCAATGCCCCAAAAGATGTCATATAGCTCCCCACATCCCTGAGGGAGGGAAGCAACGCAATTAGAATGGGTGCAGACCGTGCCAGCCGTGGCCTTTTCTATCTCTAAGTTTTCTCTCCACAGAGTGTTAGGTGCAGCTGGGGCCATAACACACATCAGGGAATGCGTTCTTTTCCAATTAACATGTGGCAAATATGTCACATGGGCTAACCAGACACATATGGATGTGGCGCGGTGGTAGGTTCTGCCTCGAATGGAAGGAGGTCTTCAAGCACCGCAACCGAGGGTGAGACTCGGGTCCGCCAAAAGGGGGCCATATGCCCCAGGAGCCTCTGAAATTGTTTAAGTGGAAATGCTGTGCCCGGTCTGAACATACTCAGGCAGTTCAGCACAGACTGTGCACGCTCGCTAGTGAGGTGAGCTGTCATTAAGACTGAGTCTAACTCCATGAAGAGAAAAGAGATGCTCTGAACCAGGGAGAGATTGCACTTTACCCAGTTGACCCGAAGCCCTAAACGGCTGAGGAGCGTGAGCACCAGGTCCCTGTGTGCACAGAGAAACTGTCGAGAGCATGCTAAGATTAGCCAGTCATCGAGGTAGTTGAGTATGCGAATGCCCACTTCGCTTATGGGGGCAAGAGCTGCCTCTGCAACGTTCTTGAAGATGCGAGGGAACAGGGACAGACCGAAACGGAGGACCTTGTACTGATACACCTGTCCGTTGAAAGCGAACTGTAGAAAGGGTCTGTGACGGAGTAATATTGAGACGTGAAAGTATGCGTCCTTCAGGTCTACCACCGCAAACCAATCTTGATGTCGGACGCATGTCAGAATACGTTTCTGCATCAGCATCTTTAACGGGAGTCTGTGTAAGGCCCGGTTCAGAACTCGCAGGTCCAAGATTGGCCACAACCCACCCTTTCTTGGGTATGATGAAGTAAGGGCTGTAGAATCTCTTCTCTATCTCTGCTGGAGGGACAGGCTCTATCGCGTCCTTGTGCAGAAGGGTTGCGATCTTTGCACGCAGGGTGGAGGCGTTTTCGCCCTGCACTGAGGTAAAGCAGACACCGCTGAAATGGGGTGGGTGCATAGCCGAGTCAGATGGTCATGGCCAGCCACTGCGATGGGTTGGAAAGCGTAAGCCAGGCGTCTAAGCTCTGGGTGATGGGCACTAATGGGACGATCATGTGTGATGTACCTGGAGGTGAGGCCTCGTGGCGGGGGGGGGGGGGGGGGGGGGGGGGGTAGGCGACGTTACATCGGGGAGCACTGCTTCGTCCCAAGGTGGTTGTGCTGAAGAGAAGCCCCGTGCCCAGGAACCAATTGGCTAGCTGCGAGTGCTGAGGGGAGGACGGAGGGTTCCAGTCCAGCCCAACACTCGTGGCAGCCCGGGCAAGCATATTGGATAGCTTGGCATTGGCCTCAGACTAGGCTCAGACCCGAAGACGCCAACCCAGTCAAGTTCTCAGCGTCGGAGTCAGCCAAGATGCTCTGAAGCGGCGAAACTCTCATCCAGCTCAGGGACTCTGAAAGAGACATCAGACTGGCCGTAAGGTGAGCCGGTCTCATCTCGGACCCGGACGGGGGCAGACAAGCATGCTTGGGAACTGGTGGTCCACAGAGATTTACCCTGCAAAACCGTGCCCGTTGAATTCCTGAAATCACCTCCAGCGCCAGCCGGAGTAGAAGGGTAGGCTGTGGGTAGAAGGCGCAATGCAGGGGGGAGGGGGGCGGCTAGAGTAGCTTTCCCCCGGAAGAAGGAAAGCCGCGACCACAACATTGCCAGTGTGTTCTCTGCCCAGACACGTGAGGCAGCGCCTGTGGCCATCTGAAGCAGAGAGGTAACAACCTATATACGACCTTTTAGAGATTTATATTCTTTCAACTTGTATATATACTCTTTTAGACAGAGAGGAGAAGAGCCGCTGATTTGCGCCGGATCTCCAACAGCATACGCTCTTATAGAGGTGAGTGGAACAGCAGTGGATTTACTCAGCTTGCTGATACGCAACGGCTCTTAAACGTGTATGTCCATGGGAAGGTCATGCAAATTCTGTTCGGCAATTCTCATTGGCTTTATCTCAAAGATAGAGGTAACCGAGGCTCTCAACAGCAAAAGATTTATATATATATATATATATATATTAGTGATGCACCGAAATGAAAAATCTGGGCCGAAACCGAAAATTCAGGATGCACTTGGCTGAAAACCGAAAAAAAAATGTAATACCTATTTTAAAATATATTTTTTTTTGATATAATTGTATTAGTATTATACTTTTTAATTAATTTCATGAATTTAATTTTAATTAATTTCATGAATTTAATTAATCTGAATTGAAAAACTACAAATCAATACAATTATCACACTTTTATTGAAAGTAACACCAAAATTGGACAAAAAATATTTTATAGCAATATTAAATATCTTATTTTGTATTCAGTTCTTTAACAATCAAATTTAACAGATTTTTTTATTTTTTTTTTAAATTTTTTTTTTTTACCAATTATCCAATAAATGTAACGTTCTAGAAAACTCTAATGATATGCAAAACAGCAGTCAAGTAATGAACCTTAGCTGCTCTAGGCTAGCATCTTGCAAATACAAAAAGTTTAAATATGCTACACAGTCAATTTAATGATAACAACAGGCAGAACACAGAACGGCAGAGGACTTCTATTCTGTTTATGTAAACGTATTTATAATTTAATATAAAATGATTGTGCAAAACAACAGTGCCAAACATCCAAACTAAAACCAAACTCAACTGTAAACGACAGATGTAGCCTCCAGTGAGTTTTGCAGGGCTAAACAAATTTTAATGTAATTGCTATACACATCAAATTGGACTGCTTTCTATTTAAGTAAAAGTGTCCGGTTTCTCTTCAAGAACAAAAGTTGTTCAGCTTTCTGGCAACTCAAGAACATGAGATGCTGCACTGAATAGTCTCTCTCTTTGTGCTGGTTCTTGTACAGATAAATACCTGCGTGCTGTCTGCGCAAGTAATGGAAAGTGATCTTTGATCATGCGCCAGTAGTCAAGAGGATTGTCGCGTTCACAATATGAGCGTGAAGCGATCAACTGTGTTCCGCAACTGCTTTTGGGTCCTTGAATAATGTATAACATGCAAGTAAGGGCATCCAGTGGACATTGTGGTGCCCTCCTAAGGAAAGATGGTGCCCTCCTAGGGAGTTGGTGCCATCCGCAGACTGCGCAGTATGCGAATAGGTTGAGGCGGTACTGCTTATTAGTATTATATACTATGTCCACACCACTGACATCGGCCTTTGCTTGGCAGCACCGTGATTATGACTAGATCGATCGAGAGTGAAAACTGAGCACTGAAGTGCAGGGAGGCATATATATATATATATATATATATATATATATATATATCGGCTCATATTTTCAGCCTTTTTTCTCTTTCGGCCAAAACAAAAAAATGCAATTTTCGGTCGCCGAAATTTCGGTGCATCCCTAATATATATATTTATACACATACACTGCCCCATCAACTGCTTTTTTTGTTTTTTTGCAGCTATCAGAATAATTGTGATTATTTACTACCCACCGGTTAGACACTGAACATTCTGCCTAACATATCTTTTGTGTTTCAAAGAAGCCAGAAGGTCATTTGTGTTTAGGCCAACATGAGAGAGAGTACATTATAACAGACTTTTTACTTTTGGGTGACATATCACTTTAATTAGAGGAGGTATAAACATACCAAACATAGGAGTGGACGTTGTTTAGGCAGCAAAGGGAGGACCAACCCCCAATTAATGCCAATGATTTTGAAATACGATGTTCAACAAACACAAATGGATGTGGTGTTCAGATGTCCAAATACTTTTGGCCAAAAGGGTCTTCATGAAATTAGGAGCATGGGCCTGAGAAAAGATGCAGAAGACTGAGGACTTACCAGTATAGTAGTTATGGTAAGAGTGGTGTTGAATAGAGTGTCTGTTACGTTGAGTGATGGAAGCTTCTTCTCCATGGACAGACCCTGCTCTGAATGCCATTGACCAATCTGTAGAAAAAAGACACTTTGAGTTAAACAAAGTCTTCAAGTAAAGTATACTGTATCTATTAGAAGATCCAGAACTTCAAATGACCATCTAAAAATAAAACAACAATTAAGCCTTAAAGCAATAGTTCACCAGTTTTGAAGAAAAGATGGTGAGTAAAATATAACTTAATTTTTATTTTTGGTTGAAATATCCCTTTAAGACTCAATGTCAGGTGGAGGACAATGCGCAAGTTAGCTTGTCGACACACACATTTACTCACAGCAGTTAAACACCTTAAAGAAAGTGGCATCAGGGCATATGCTCAATCAGAGATGCAACAGACTGCATTCATTAACTCAATTACACCCCAATTCTCTGAATGGAGCCAATGTCCTCATTATCATTCCAGTTTGGCTGGCACCCCTCTGTCAGGCCGCCTATATGAGGACCACGTTGCATTCAATGGGAGGCAAAGTCTCCACCCAGCACACATGGCAGTCTTAAATCACCCATCAATTTATTTTTAATTTTAATTACGAAGCAGCATGGTTCATTGGGCTTCCTGCTTCAAGTCTTCTGCTGAGGTGCTGCTCTATTTATCTTCCTCTACCTGATCTCCAGTTTTCCCACAGACCTGAGCGACACAGGGGACGATGCTGCGCTGGAGCTAAAATTATACACACTATGAGATATTAAAGTGTCAATGGCCACAAACAGGGGAGAAAAGAAGCAACAGGTTCTTTCTGTTCAAAGTGCATGCACAGACCCAAAAAGTACAGTAAGGACCTTATGGATGCTACTGGCACAGAACAGGGCTTATTTACCTAGATTCTGTTTGCATGGGGCATCTTGGATGAATTATTTCTAAATGTTAAGCTCAAATTAAATTGCAGTTTCTATGTGTACACTACCATACAGGGTGAGTGACATAAATTTTGTCAACAAGCATGCTCATGAGCTTGGAATTTGGAATTATTTGAACTAATAACTGAGTCTTCAAGGTAGCAACACTCACAGTTGGGGCGTTTGCTTTAATGAAGTAGTTCAACAGACCTGTGAATGAGTGCATAGGCAATGAACAAATCATGATATTATTGAATAATACAAAATACTTTTATTTTGAATTTATCCAAAGCGCATGTATTCAGAATGATCATTTCACATACAAATCATAATTAAGAAAATGATGAGCTCTGAATACTCACCAAATGACAAATAACTGTAAGTTAAAACAAATAAAATTATAGCAGTTTATTTAAAATCTGCAGACAGTAAAGGATAAGCGGTACACAGCAATCTGCATCATTTATTCATACTGCACTGCATTAATAGGAACTTGATTGCAGCTTCTTTTCACAGCAGCCTACTATTAGACACAGATTGCATACCTTGCTGTATAATGCTCACACAGAAAATAAGTAGTGAATAATATGACTTTGTGGCTATTTGAGGCTTACTTTATTTAACAAATGTTGCTTGTTGAATTCATATTCAAATTAACAATTTGTCAAAACGATTTTGGGAAGAAATTCAGACACTGTCGACATAAAGATGCAAAACAACTCACACAGAGAGAAAATATGAGCAATTATTTTGCAAAATAACCAATCTATCCAATCTGCAAAGATCTGCTCTCTAAGAGGTATGTGTTTATACTTTACATATATTTACACAACGTCTCGTTCCCTCCATCAGGGAACAGAGGATACATCCTTAACCTAGACGTTCCCCGTCTGTCGCTCACTTCGATGTTGTGTCGAAGAAGCGACACTAGGTGTCCTATTTAAATCACACCATGCGCTGAGCGGTGTACGTGTTCTGCTGACACAGGAGCAGACAGGTATTCTACGTGCAAAGGCAACCATCTGTGTCAGACTGCACGTACCCTTCCCAAATGCACCACAAAGTCGTCAGAATCCTTCTGGTTACCCTGGCAGGGGAACAAGGCGACACTTGCCAACCTGGGAACGGGCCAAGCCTGGCTGGGCCTCTTTTCTCTCTATGCTTCTCCGCATAGAGCAAGAATGGCTGGGGCCCTTATATGCATCGAGGGAAAGGGGTCTTACCCAGTTTCCTATTCTTTCAGGGGGAAAAGACCATGCGGAGGCCACACCTACCCGAAAGGGGAGGTAAAGGTGGCGAATACATCACATGGGTTTTTAGGCAGCATGTGGAGATGACTCAGTGGTAGATCCAGCCTCGCTAGGAGGGGGGAGTTGCTACAACACGGCGACCTGAGGGCAGCTGGACCTGCCTTAGGGAGACGTGGGTCCACTCGTAAGGGGACCGTACCGTGGAAAATACACACAAGGGGAGTCCACGTTGTAGTCCTGCCCTGCGGAGCACATATGTCTGCTAGGGAGGTACCCCTGGCCAGTGCCCATGAGGGCGGAACACTCCTTGTCGAGTGTGCTCGGACCTGTAAAGGGGGGGGGGGGGGGGTCATGGGCTGGATGTGATCCACTACCACTAATTCCACTACCCAGTGGGAAAGCCTCTGTTTGGAGATAGTGTTCCCTTTCTGCTGTCCGCCAAAGCAGACAAAGAGCTGCTCAGAACATCTAAAGCTCTGCGTGCGATCCAAGTAGGTACGCAAAGCACATACTGAACACAGCAACGAAGGGGCTGGGTCTGCCTCCTCCTGGGGCAGCGCTTGCAGGATCACTACCTGGTCTCTAAAGGGCTTGGTAGGAACCGTGGGCCTGTAGCCCAGTCGCGGTCTAAGGATCACAAATGTGTCCGCCAGACCGAACTCCAGGCAAATGTCGCTAACAGAGAACGCTTGCAGGTCCCCGATCGAATGCAATCAGCAGGGCCGTCTTTAGAGAGAGGGTCCAGCTGATTCTAACGGCTTGAAGGGAGGTCTCTGAAGCCCCGAGAGGACCACTGAGAGGTCCCATGTAGGGAACAGGCTTGGCCGGGAGGGATTTAACCTCCGGGCACCTCTTAGGAACCTGATAATTAAGTCATGCTTACCCAAAGACTTGCCATCTACTGCGTCATGGTGGGCCGCGATGGCAGCGACATACACCTTTAGGGTGGAAGGGGACAGCCTCCCCTCCAGAAGAAATAAGAGCACTGACCTAACTGCGCACTTCTGAGGGTTTTCAGCCCGGGAAGATCACCAATTTACGAACAGGCGCCACTTGAGGGTGTAAAGATGCCTGGTAGAAGGGGCTCTGGCTTGGCTGATTGTGTCTAGGACGGCATGTGGTAGACCAGATCTTCCGCGCCCCATCAAGGGGCCAGACGTGGAGGTTCCGAAGGTCTGGGTGCGGATGCCAGAGCGTGCCCATCCCTGAGAAAGAAGGTCTTTCCTCAGGTAATTTGCCAGGGAGGGGCTGTCCGAACCGTTCCCAAATCAGCTGGATTGACTGGGAGTGAAGCCTCCACTCTCCACTGGGTAAGCGTTGTCGTGACAGTGCGTCTGCTACCACATTGAGGTTGCCGGGTTTGTGAGTGGCACGCACGCAGCAACTTGAGTCGCTGATGGCTCCAAAGGAGGAGATAACGGGCGAGTCGTGCCATGTGGCGGGAGCGTACGCCGCCTTGGCGATTTATGTACGCTACCACGGTGATGCTGTCTGACCTGACTAGGACATGTTTGTCCCGAACTAATGGGAGGAACTTCCACAGGGCAAAGAAAACTGTCAGCAACTCTAGGCAGTTGATGTGCCAGCGCAGCGGGGCCCCTTTCCAACGCCCCGTGGCTGTGTGCCCGTTACACACGGCGCCCCAACCCAATGTGGAGGTGTCGGTCGTGACCACCTGCTAAAAAGCAGAGGTCTGTCCAGGGTTTGAATGTTTGGCGGCAGGTGGGGGTGATCGTCACACGGTGTGTGCCGCGGCGCCATGCTCGTCTCGGGACTCGGGTCTGAATTCAGTGCTGAAGCGATCTCATATGCATCAACCCTAGCGGCGCGACCACCACGGAGGAAGCCATTTGCCCCAGGAGCCTCTGGAAAAGTTTTAAAGGGACCGATGTGCCTGGCCTGAGAGTGGCAAGACATCTCAGCACTGACTGCGCACGCTCGTTTGTGAGACGTGCTGACATTGAGACCGAGTCTAAGTCCATGCTGAGAACAGAGATGCTCTGAACTGGGAAGAGCTTGCTCTTTTCCCAGTTGACCTGAAGCCCCAAGCGGCTGAGGTGACTGAGCACCTGGTCTCTGTGAGCAAATAGTAATTCTCGCAAGTGGGCCAGGATAAGCCAATCGTCGAGGTAATTGAGTATGCGGATGCCGGCTTCTCGGAGCAGGGCAAGAGCTGCCTCTGCGACTTTCGTGAAGACATGAGGGGACAGAGACATGCCGAAGGGGAGGACTATGTACTGATATGCCTGGCCGTTGAACGCGATCCATAGAAAGGGTCGGTGTCGAGGCAGAATTGAGACGTGGAAGTACGCTTCCTTCAGGTCTACTGCTGCGAACCAATCTAGATACCGGACACAAGTTATAATGTGTTTTTGCGTGAGCATTTTGAACGGGAGTTTGAGCAGAGCCCGGTTGAAAACTCGCAGGTCCAAGATCGGTCGTAAACCGTACGACGAAGTAAGGGCTGTAGAAACCCATCTTCGTTTCAGTTGGAGGGACAGACTCTATCACGTCTTTGAGTAAAAGAGTAGCGATTTCAGCACGCAGGGACTTGGCATGTTCGCCGTATACTGCAGTAAAGCGGACGCCAGCGAAGGGGGGAGGGGGCCTGGCAAACTGAATTGCGTAACCCAGTCAAATGGTCCGGGCCAGCCAGCGTGACAGGTTGGGAAGTGAAAGCCACCCATCCAAGCTCCACGCTAGTGGCACCAAGGGGACCGTTATTTTTGACGTACCCGGTGGGGCTTCGCTGCGGGGCGGAGCAGGTAGAATGGCGTCGCGAGGCGTGGACGCATCCCGAGGCTCTAGTGCTGTGAAAAGCATTTACTTTGCTCCACACACCCGGCAGGGGGCAGGTTAGTGACTGAGGAGGAGGTCCAGTGTCGGCGTCCTCTTGACTTGTCGGAACCGGCCGGCCGGGGGACAGTCGTGGGGCTGAAGGTGGGGGGGTCTGCGTCCAGCATGCCGGGACTGTAAAGATCTGGTGGCAGGGTGCCTTGAGAACGGCATTTGCGGGCCAGGTGACCCAGAGACAAAGGAAATAGCTCTGTTATTGAGAATGTGGGAACCGCAGCCCCGTGTAGGGGGGGTGGCAAATGAAATAAATCCAACAAAAGATTCTCCTCCCGGCCCTCCACAGGGGGACGGAGTGGTCTTACCAGCTCCAGAGCTAACATCTCGGGCTCTGGGTCGAACGTCTCAGGAGCGCCTAGTAGCCTTCCGGGTCCTCTAGGGGGTCCGTGAGACGGGGGGTGTCTGCTTCCTGCGGAGTGCTCGACGCTGGGGCTGAGAGCTGGGCCCAGAGCAGGGTGTTTCTTGGCTGCAGGAGGACGCCCTCGGCGAGCAGACGGGGCATGGCCCATGGCGGCAGGCTTGTGGCGGATCACGATGTAAGATATGGCCTCCGTCTGCTTCTTCACCACGGAGAACTGCTGGGTGAAGTCCTCGATGGTGTCGCCGAAGAGGCCGAACTGGGAGACGGGCGTTGAGAAAGCAAAACTTGTCGGTCTCACACAGGTCTCCTGCAGTACAGTATCGGGATCAGGGCTACCCCCTTGCAGATCTTTGAGCGCCTTGGCCTGGTGGAATTGCAGGATGGCCATGGCGTGCAGAGCGGAAGTGGCATGTCCGGCGGCGCTGTGGCTTTGTGACGAGTGGAAAGAGGTGCTCTGTGAGCGGCGCACGGACCCCAGGAACCAGTCATCCAACCGCGATGGCTGTGGGGAGGATGGAGGGTTCCAGTCCAAGCTCATGTTGGCGGCGGCCCGGGAAAGCATGTCGGTCATCTGAGCGTCAGACGCTGTTGCTCTCCGATGCAGCGGCGAGATCATCCACTTCGAGCTCTAGAGGATAAGCAGGCTAGATGTGAGGCGAGTAGCTATTGCCTCGAGCACTGACGGGAGTCAACGAGCGTGCTGGGGGCGGGTGGTCCGAGGGTGCGTACCCGGCGGAGCTGCACCCGCTGCCATCCCCAGATCACCTCCATCACCAGCTGCATCGTCCTCAATCCCGTGGGAAGAAGGAGCAATGCGGAGGGGGGCGGTTGGAGTGGCGGGCTTTCTATTTAAAGCGAGCCGCGACCGCAACATTGCCATGGTCATGCCCTCGCAGTGAGAGCATGAACCATCCACAAACACTGCCTTGGTGTGATCGCTGCCCAGACACACGAGACAATGCCTGTGGCCGTCTGAAGCGGAGAGCACTCTACCGCATCCAGGAACTACACAGGGGTGGAGCATCTTTATAAAGACGCGTCCTGAAAAGGACGTTCAACGCCACTGTGTATTGATCTAATAGAGGAAAAACACTGCGCTGTCGAAGCGCCCAGGGGCCCATTTTCATGATTTCACTTAGGGCCCCACAAACCCAAGGGTCTGATAAAACCACAGTGGCCTGTAAATGTATTCAGACACTACAGCATCACTAACAAATATATGAATGTCTTTACATTATATAACAAAAATATCAAAGCAACTAGGATTTATTTTATAAGTAATATAATTTTCTTCTTCTTCAAATTCAATAAAATGCATACATTCTTAAATGTGACTTCAGTGTACCATTGTTATCAATGCTCCAGCTTGACTTTTATGCTGCAAAGGAGATTGCACTGATCCTAATGAGATTGCAATATGCTAAAGATAATCATGGTCTTCTGTATGAATTACACTAAACTTGTGTATTTTACAGCACAAATAAGGGGAGCATCATGTAAGGTGAATTATGGAACAAAGTGAGAACGTAAAGACGCCCAGAATCAAAGATTTCCTCTGAGAATATGATCAAAAGGCCCTGCATTTCATTTCTTTCCATCCTCTTCTCTGTTTTAGAAATACCACCATGCTCTCACAAATGAGGTTGTCCCGCAACAGCCGAACAAATTTGATAGCTCTTGGAAATGAGAAGCTCATGGCCGTGATGAGGAACTGAGTTGAAAAGAACCCAAGGCCAGAACCCTGAACTCAAAGCATTTCAATGGAGACAGTGAGATGCATGGAGGCCAATTAGGAGATATTTAGAGAGGCACAGAGAAAAGGCAAAGAGAAGGAGGAGGTGGTTGTGTAGGCAGAGAGAAGAGGCAGGGACAGAGAAGGACTGTGCAGTAAAGCTTGTGGGCAGGAAGAGAGCCTGGATTTTGTCCAATAGGGAGGAAATGCCCTGAGATTGGCTCTCTACCCTGTACAGCTCTGACACACATGGAGAACAAAACATGCTCCGAGCTGCAAACGCACTTTCACACTCTCATGAGGACTGACTTATTCAAAACTCACACAAAATAGAAGCTACTTAAATGCATTAATCAGCTAGATAGTAATAAATAATAAAAAAAAGAATATGTAAATCCAATTCATATAACGAGTGTTGCTATGTGGTTGCTAAGGTTCTCTGAGTATTCTTCAGAGCCTTGCAACTCAGTTTCTTTCTGGGTGATTATCAGGGCATGGCTAAGGTGTTGCTAGATGGTCTACCCTCATTTCAAAATGACATTCTGGTCCCTACACTTCAAAAATAAATGTTTGTAATTTTAACGGAAAAAGAATATAAAAATGCTACAGTAAAAAGTTAATTGGTTAACTGGTAGTTGCCACAAAGGAATATTCCGTGTTCAAAACAAGTTAAGCTCAATTGACAGCGTTTGTAGCATAATATTGATTACCACAAAAAAAAAAAATATCCCAAATATTTATAACTTTTCCTTTCTTTAAACCGATGTTACTTTAAAAATCTATGTTACATTGAGACACTTACAATGGAAGTGAATGGGGCCAATTTTTGGAGGGTTTAAAAGGCAGAAATGTGAAGCTTACAATTTTATAAGCTCTTACATTGATGTTGATCCAAGATGGCGGCGTGGTAGCATGCAGCAGCCACTCCGGATCCAAAATGGTGCTATTTTTGTCACTTAGCCACATCGGAGTAACCGGTGTTCATGTCTACCATCGCCAGACACTGCTAAAATATAAGATTCATGCAACAACCAAGCTGCATGATGATCTGCAGGAGTTGCTATGCGAACTCTGCTTGCTGCGGAGACCAGGCCTCCAGTCCTTGGTGTCGCCTGATGCCTGAAGCAGTGTGCGAGGAAACAAAATCGCGGCGGGGGTGGTGGGTGGCTCTCAAATGTTTGCTCCCTGGACAATAAACTGGACTACATCCGACTCCAGCAGACTACACAGTGTGAGCTTAGAGACTGCTGCGTCTTTGTTTTCACGGAGACGTGGCTCAGCAACAGAGTTCCGGACGCCACCATTCAGCTAAACGGGCTCGCCTCGTTTCGTGCCGACAGAAATGCAGCTCTGTGCGGTAAGACTTGCGGTGGTGGCTTGTGTGTTTACATCAACACGGAATGGTGCAATAACTCTATGCTAGTCTCTAGTTACTGCTCATCGCTGGTGGAGCTTGTGAGTGTTAGATGCAGACCTTTTTATTTACCACGGGAATTCACCACTGTTATTATAACCGGAGTTTACATTCCCCCCAGTGCTAACACTAAGGAAGTGCTCTGTGAACTATATGGGGCTATGAGCGAACTACAGAACGCTCACCCTGACAGATCGTTTATTGTCTCCGGAGATTTCAACCATGATTTCAACTCAAGACTCCCTAAATTCCATCAGTATGTGGACTTTGCAACGAGAGGGGCGAACACACTTTATCTTGTTTACACAAACACCTCGGCTACTCAGACCACATCTCTGTTATGCTAATTCCAGCATACAGACGCACAAAACGGCTCCAGAAGCAGGTGAAAACCTGGCCAGCAGGAGCCATCTCTTCTCTTCAGGACTGTTTTGAGTGTACTGACTGGCACATGCTTTTAATGTCGCCAATGGCGACCTTGACAGAAATTACACTCACAAATAAATTTATTTGGTCACAAATGCGACCATTTTTAGTCGCAGTTTGGAGCCCTGCACAAGGATGATGATTTATCGACTTTATAGACATTACATTTTTATCGTCTGTTAATGCTGAACTTCTGTAAAGCTGCTTTGAAACGATGTGTGTTGTGAAAGGCGCTATACAAATAAAATTGACTTGACTTGACTTGACTTGACATGCTGGGCAGACAACACAAGGCTGCTGGACCAGACAACATTCCTGGCAGGGTGCTCAGAGGACGTGCAGACCAGGTGGCAGATGTTCTTACCGACACCTTCAACATCTCTCTGAGCAGCGCCGTCGTTCCAACGTGCTTCAAGGCCACCACCATCGTCCCCATGCCAAAGAATGTCTTCAGTGTCCTGCCTCAACGACTACCGTCCCATTACACTCACCAATCATCATGAAGTGCTTCAAAAGGCTCGTCATGAGGTACATTAAGACCCAGCTGCCCCCCTCACTAGACCCACTGCAGTTTGCGTATCTTCCAAACCATTCAACAGACGATGCCATCGCTACCACCCTCCATCTGGCTCTCACCTACCTAGATAAAAAGGAATCATACGTTTGAATGCTGTTCATAGACTTCAGCTCAGCATTCAACAAAATCATTCCTCAGCACCAGATTGCAAAGCTGAACCTGCTGGGCCTGGACACCTCCCTCTGCAACTGGATCCTGGACTTCCTGACTGGGAGACCTCAGTCAGTCTGGATCGGGAACAGCATCTCCACCACCACCACACTGAGCACTGGGGCCCTCCAGGGCTGTGTGCTCAGTCCACTGCTGTTCACTCTGCTGACTCATGACTGTGCAAACACTGCATCCACAAGCAACCAGCATTGTGGATGACCCCACACACCCCTTACACAAACTCATCACCCTCCTGCTGTCTGGCAAGAGGTACCGAAGCATTCGGGCCCTCACAGCCTGACTGTGTAACAGCTTCTTCCCCCAAGCCATCAGACTCCTCAATACTCAGAGACTGGTTTGACACACACACGTGTCCTGAGTTGCACTTTAATTATTGTCACTTTATACGTGGCTGCTACCTCAATAACTCCTATGTGCATAGAACACTATTTCATAGTATGTTATGTTTACATTTGGCATTTTTAGAAACTGTCATCCTTGCACTACTGTGTACTGGTCAGCGCTGCACTGTCTCTAACTGTGCCTATTGTCCTGTTAATTCTTAGTAATTTATTGTACTGTCCCGTACTTTTTGCACACATGCACTTTATATAGGTATGTGATTTAGTCTGTGTAGTCTCATGTGGTTCTGTGTTTGTCCTATGTTGTTTTATGTAGCACCATTGTACTGGAGGAATGTTGTCTCGTTTAGCTGTGTACTGTATTAACTGTAATGGTTGAACAACAATAAAAACCACTTGACTTGGCATTAATTCTTCTGTTAAAATTAATATACAGTATTATTTGGGATGTAAAATTGTTTAGATTGTAATTTGTACAACCATTTTGTTGACATTACATCGTCATGGGAATGAAGTTGTAAATTTGGCAAAAACTATAACACGCATATCCTTGTCTTGTGGCAATACTTTGAACAAAGTGAGTAATTTAACGTTCAAAAATTGGTCCCCATACACTTCCATTGAAAGTGCCTCACTGTCAGCTTGATTTTTTCTTCTTTTTTTCTTTTTTTTTTTTTTTTAATGAAAAGGAGAGATATGCCAAAATGTATTTTTGTTGTAATCAATATTATGCCACAAATGCTGTTGATTGAGCTTAACTTGTTTCGAACCTCAAATATTCCTTTAACATGTATGGTGAAAAATATGTTTTATTTAACAAGACAAATACTTGTAATTGTCCAATAAAATATTGTGAAATTTGTTTTTTGTACTTAAAACATGTACTTTTATGATCAACTATTTCAAAAATTATGGTAAAAACAATAATTTTACATTCCCAAAGCATGTATATTATTTTATTGTTGTTATCTGTTATGCACATTGGATGTTTTAGGTTACAATTTATGTTGTTCATTTAACATTTAATTCATGTTAACCTAATGGTGTTTTGTGTTTGTGTGGGTGACACTTGCACTGTCCAAACACATTTATTGATCATTGCTCCAGGAAGGGCCACCCTTGATGAAATTTAAGTCATCGTGTGGCTTTTTATTTTAACACCTGTATTACTACGGTGGTGACCGCTGAAACTTAGTAGCCTACTTCTCTTCAACAAGTCGCATGATTTGAGGTGTTAATCATGTCTACGTCACAAATTGTAGACTCAATTATGCACCACATTGTAATACTTACGGTTAGGGGTTTACTAAAATCCCTATCCCTAAATATAAGCAGTAGTAACAATGACGCTTACCTTAGCAAGCACCTCCAATTACTACAATCAAAAGGAAGATTATCATAGTATTTTACTGTTTTATATGCTGCTTTTATGACAGAATCTTATGAGGACAACCTAAGGTTCAGTGCCGGCATTTGAGCATTTAAAGGTGAATGGGCATCTTTCTTAAATATCATTAAAGGTCTTCAGTTCGGTTCATGTCTGCGGTACATATAATTACAACAAAGGCATGGTAAGTGACTAATTTTCTGCACTGAGCCCTAAAGAGGCTATAAGGGAGCAGTTCTGGTAATTAAGTGCATAAAATAAGAGCAACAAGCCAAGGTAAATGGCACAAACTGGCTGAGCAGGATATTCTGTTCATTTAAACGAGTCACAATTAATCAAGAGCTTTGAGTGCTTGTCATTAATTACCGCTGACAGGTACACAATATCAAAGTCAAATCTGAGCTTCACAGCTTGTACAAACTGTACTTACAGCATTTTGTACGGCTGATCAAAGATGCAGTTGTGTTCTCAGGGACGAGCTTCTGAAGTTCAACAACATTCAGTCTGCTTTAGTCTGAGAAGGTGTTATTGTAGGTTTATGTCTCAAGAGATGTCTCTCTCTATTTTTTTATACTTTATTTTCTGAAGAAAAAATAAAATAATGGAACACCGTTTGGTCACCTATGCATACACAAGTTGCATTAATGGCAATACATGTCAACTCATACAATAATGGGTCCGTTCTACACAATCTATTTTTCCCAGTATCTCAAATATTTATCCATCTGTAGTGAGAAAGTAATTCTCTCCATGCTTTGAACAATGGTCACAATATCCATCCAGTCAGTCTTTGTTGGAGTCTCAGCCTGTAACCAACTTGTTGGCGGCTAATGGCACCTTCAATAGAGATTTGTCTTTCACCAACAAGTGGGCTGCTATGTTGCCCAAACAGATTGTGGAGAAAGAGCAGTAAATTTCTTCACCAAAAATGGTATGTATTACTTGTTTTATCTCCTGCCAATATGACCGAATGGTCTAGCAGCTCCAATATATATGAACATTATCTGCCAGCTCTTCCCCACATTTCTTCCAGCATAAACCCATTCCCGTCTTGCCCATCTGAACAGATTTTAACTTGGGATTTACAAAATATCTTATCATATTCCGCCAACAGAATTCTCTCCAGAGGCCCAAGCTAGTAGAGGTAGACTGTACAGAACACATATTCAACCAGTCTTCCTTCAATATAGATAGCCCAGATTCTTCCATTTTAACCTCAACTTATTTGTTTAATTTTTCTTAGTAGATTGGATAGTTGAGTATAGTTTTGAGACCAGTTTCCTATTATCCTTGTTTTAAGTCAATAAATATATCAATTAAATTGGTGTACAAATTCCCTGTAGGTCTTACTGTATCTCATTATTAAAATAAGTCCTAGTTTGTAAATACCTTTAAAAAAAAAAATCTAATTTTACAAGGCTATATATTTCTGAAAGTTTCGGAAAGCCATCTAATTCTCCCCTTGATGAAATTGAACAAAAGGAGGTGATGCCAATTCTACACCAGTGTTTCTCTCCATTCTGATACAAGTAGCATAAAATAAAGTGATAAAAAAGATTCTCTTGAAATGTTTCAGAGAATAAAGTAACAAACAGGCAGACATGTCCACAAGTCTCTGATGTAGAGTCCAAGTAAAGTCTCAAGTTTGTCAAGGACAAATTTAATCCAAATCTTTTGTCACCGGTCCAAGTCTGAAATCCTCTTTGGTGATCTATAGCTCACACTACAAGTTATTTTTATAAAACTTGTCAATGAGCAATCGATTTCACATATTCTATTTTGTAAGTTTCTAATTTGGAATCCACTCAAGTCTCAAGTCTTTTAAAAACAAATATAAGTGAAGTCTTTTTTTACATGTCCAAGTCTAAAACCCCTTTTTGTAATAGTTCCCTATAACTCACCCTGCTGAAACCCCCCACCAACATATGCTGGTGGACCAGTATAGCCATACTGTTCTTCAGAAAAACTTAGCTGGTGAAACTGGTTCACCAATATGTTTTTCCTAGTACTGAGAGTCTTGCTGGTTAGTCAAAAAGCCTTGTTGGAATTTAATATTATGAATGCCTAGTAAATTAATGACCACCAATACTTTTGGAGGTAACTATTATTGCCCAAGGCTAGTGTTAAATAATATAAATAATTATTTCTTCATTCAGAACTGTTTATTTAGCAGAAGTAGGCTTAGTGTGGAGTTTGTTTTTTAGTGTAAGAATTGACAAAAATTGCTGATAATTTCACTTGGCGCTCATAGTTTTAATAGCAACACATAAGATCCATTCAGATGGTCACGAACCATTGAGTCTCACAAGTTTCAATGCATCCAAAGCTCAAATCGGATCCAAAAATGTCACATTCACAGGGTCACAGCTCCTTACAGCCACCGTGAGACTCTCCACTGGAAATGGATGACTTCCAGTCTATGGTCTGATGTTTGCAGCAAGCAGTGAAATGGCTGCTTAAGTCGTGTCTTCGAATCAAGTTTCTTAACTAATAGGTTCAAGGGTGCAAAAGCACAAAGCCATTGCTACATGAAATACATGCTACATGCATTTTAGCTTTCAGATAATGTAAGGTTAGTGGATGCCAGCAATAATCATAGAACTCCATAACTACATATGCCTCAGCTGTGCAGACACACTCCTTCATGCTTTCTCTCTCTCAAATCTTCTCTTCCCTCTTCACTGTAAATCTGTCTATTAAATGGAGAACAGTGGGGTGGCTGGAACGTGGAGGCACAGTCTGGCGTGATAGGCCTTTTTTTGTGAAAGTCTGACTGTGAATATAGGCATGAAGGAGTCAACAGACATCAATAGAGTTGTGTGGGAAAGATGGACGAGAGAAGGAAGAGGGTCAAGGATAAGCTGAAGCCCAGCCTAGGGCCTAGAAAGCATTGCAACTCCAGAGATAGCATAAACGCCTATTGTGAGGCACCACAACCAAGTCCCTGAGTAGAACTCACACTAAACGGACAAAGAACACACACTAACCACAAAAACAAACTGTATCTGTGTGTTATTTGACTGACCTGCCCGACAAAGCCAAAACACAGCACCTACGCAAACACAAAATTAGATTTCTTGTGTAGCTACTACAATTTTCACGCTTGCACTCTCCCATCAGACATTTTTGCATCGTCTCCAGTTTGTTTACCTTCTCTTGTAACATTGCCAGAAGCGTGTTTCATCAGCAGCTTGGGAGACCCGGGTTTGGGTCCCACTTTGAAAGCAGGAAGTATTCGCATTCACATGATAAGTGAAGATCATGATTCTTAGATTTAATTTTACCCACTAACAATAACTTTTTACTCCACTGATGGTTAGGTTTAGGTTTGGGTTGGGGGATACAGTTTATATGATATGTATTCTTCTTCACTGTATTACAGAGTTTACAGCTGAAAAGAACTTGTTTCACAAATCACTTTTGGTGCCCTTCTGTGGATATTACATATGGAAAATGGAGCTCACACGTGCACAAATGTCCAACAACACGTACCACTTTGGCCACTGGGGGAAGTGTTTTGAAGATCGATTCAAAGACCGATTTCAGCCAATCATAATATAGAGCAAGTTTGCTTAAGCACTAGATTTTATGCTGTATTAGAAAATGCTATGAACCCATTGCTTTAAATGGGAATGGTGCATTGTATGGACATAAAAGGAAAAACGCAAGGCTTTGCAGTTGTGAAGCTGTGTCATGCAACCAAAAGCTGTGAACATTTTGCAGCAACGCACTGAAGAATGTATCCGTTGGCCAATGATAATTTTTTCATTTTTTTCTCTCACTGTACTCCCTTCTTGATTTCAAACCAACACATCTCATTTCATTATCTCAAAACAAAGCTTACATAATCCTTTCCATCAAATTGTATTTTGGAGTTTTCTCTGGTGTGTAGGCACCTTAGCTCGAGTCTGTGTTTGTAGCCTGCTAGCTATCTATCTGTTTTTAGCTTTTAATCTTTAATAACTGATATTTTTCAGCACGCATCAGGTTTTCCTCCACATTATTCTCTTATCGTGATTCACCTGCATGCATTTTTCCATGTGCATCCGCATTCTATTTTTATCGCAATTAAACTGCATGCATTTTACAGCACGCGTGCATTTTAGAGTGCACACCCATTTTCTCTTCTGTGTTACACGGAATATTACATCGATCTCAAAGCACCGCTTATCAAGAACAACAATAACAACAAACAAATGCATAAGGGATTCACATCGATCTCAAACCCTCGCTGCTCAGGAACAACTAACAACTACAAACAATTGCGGTAAGCCATGGCATCCGCTCATATTATTGCTTCTTGCATTGCATTCACATGTGATAAAAGTAAGAAAATAAATAGGCTGATGGAGAAATTGAATGAGTGAGAGACCCGCATCCAAACGCTAGTGGAGGTCAGTGAGAAAGAGAAGCCGGTAGATACTGTTTCGGATGTGGGTAATACAGTGAGCAACACACGCTTTGGTTCTGGCTGAAGAGCTCCCGCAGCAGGGCATTTGGGTGACGTCTCGGCAGCATACTCGCTCAGCAAAGCGACACCACTCTCCCATCACTGTTAGTATTTCCAATTTCTTCTAGACTCCCCAATTCTCCCCACTCAGTGATGCACGCACTGAGAATCATGTTGAAAGAGCCTTGGTCATCGGTGTTTCTATTGTAAGGAATGTGGTAATAGAGACTCCAGCCACCATGGTTACATGCATTTCGTGTCCCAGAGTGTCTGATATCAGATCAAATTTACAAGTGCTGGCTAATGCTAAATGTAGATTTTCTAAAATTGTTATTCATGTCGGCACTAATGATGTCTGGCTTCGCCAGTCAGAGATCACTAGAGATAATGTTAAAGAGGTGTGTGAACTTGCAAAAACAATGTCAGACACTGTAAAAAGCTCTGGCACCTTCCCTGCTCGATGTGGTGATGAGGTTTATAATAGATTAGTGTCAATGAATGGCTGGATATCTGAGTGGTGTCTGGATTACAACATTGGATTTATAGACAATTGGAAGAGTTTTTGGGGTAGACCTGACCTGCTAAAGAGAGACAGACTCCATCCCTCCAGGGAAGGTGCCGCTCTCTTCACTAATAATTTGGCTCAGTCTTATTAATGATAGTATCTGACTAACTGGGGCTCAGGTCAGGAAGCAGACACACTGACTAATCTGAAAATCTGCTAGCTGCTTTGAGACGTCACACAGGTCACACAGGTCACACAACACATAGAGACTGTATCACCTAGATATGATATAGAGATTGTGTCTGTTCCCCGAAATACCAAACACAATATATAGATCACCCGGGCCTTATTCTGATTTCCTTGGCGAATTGCTAATTTTCTGTCAGATCTTGTAGATTCTGTAGATAGAGCTTTAATTTTTAGTGACTTCAACATTCACGTAGATAATGAAATTGACACATTGGGATTAGCATTAATCGATATTCTCAAATAGCTTGGAGTCAGACAAATGTGACAGGACAAACTCATCGCCATAATCATGGGCTAGATTTAATTCTTTCATATGGAGTTGATGTTGATACTATAGAAATTCTACAGCGAGCGATGACATCCATTATCTCATCTCTTGTATGCTGCGATCAGCTTATGTTACTCAATCTACATCACACCATCAATCAGAGTGAACAATTATTTCGACCACTAAAGATAGCTTCACTAATAATCTTCCAGATCTATCTCATACACTCAGTAAGCCCCAAAAGACAGATGCAATTTCACTTGCACTCTTGATAGTGTTGCCCCCCTTCGATAAAAGAAAGTTAAAGAAAAACCCCCGCACCATGGTACAATGATTACACTCATGCTCTCAAGAGAGCAGCTCAGAAAATGGAGTACAAGTGGAAGAATACAAAATTAAAGGTATTTTGTGGTGCATGGAAGGATAGTGTCTGTAGCTACAGACAGGCACTAAAAACTGCCAGGTCAGCATATTTGAGCAAACTCATAGAAAATAACAACAACAATCCTACAATTCTACAAAAATCAGTACTGTGGATAAATTTGTTAGGAATAAAGCCTCAACTGTACCAGATATTCCGTTGCAGCACAATAATAATGACTTCATGAATTTCTTTACTGATAAAATTGAAATAATCAGAAATAAAATTGGAATTATGCAATTATCTGTCACAGTACCTCAGAAAACAGTGTCTCATTATTTTTCACACGTTAAACTTCAATCCTTCGCTGTCATAGGTTATGTAGAGCTAACAAAATTTATCGAAACATCAAAAGCCACATGTATGTTAGATCCAATACCAACTAAGCTCTTAAAAGAGGTATTCCCTGTAATCTCAAAACTTCTTAATATTATTAACTCCTCGATATCCTTAGGACATGTCCCAAGAAACTTTAAAATGGCAGTTATCAAACCGCTTATTAAGAAGCTACAACTTAATCCTGTAGAATTAATTGGCTAATTATAGACTGATTTCAAATCTCCCGTTTATGTTGAAAATACTAGAAAATGTTGTGTCCTCCCAATTATTTTCATTTATACAGAGAAATAGTATATGTGAACAGTTTCAATCAGTATTTAGACTACACCATAGTACAGAGACTTCACTTATCAGGGTTACTAATGACTTGCTCTTATCATCTGATAGTGACTACATTTCTCTTCTAGTTCTTTTAGATCTAAGTGCTGTCTTCGACATGATAGATCACAATATTCTCTTGACTAGGCTAGAGAATTATGTTGGCATTTGTGGACTTGCTGAAAACTTTCTGAAAACTAATTCATGCATTCATGACCTCAAGACTAGATTATTGTAATACATTACTGGGAGGATGTTCAGCAAGTCAATAAATAAACAAACTTCAATTGGTTCAAAATCCAGCAGCCAGAGTGATGTCTTGAACAAAAAATATGATCATATTACCCCCATTTTATCGTCATTACATTGGCTACGTGTTAAATTTCATTTTAAATGAAAAATTCTGTAAACTATATACAAAGCTTTGAATGGTCTTCTACCTCGCTATATTCCATCACGTTCATTACGATCACAAAACTCTGGCCTGTCAATATTTCCGAGAATTTCAAAATCCACAAAAGGAGGTAGATACTTTTCCTGTTTGTCTCATAAACTATGGAATAGTCTCCCTTACACTGTTCGGGATACAGACACACTTACTCAGTTTAAGTCTTGACTAAAGACTCATCTATTTAGCCAGGCATACACCTAATTTATTTTTCACCACACAATTAGGCTGCTTTAGTTAGATCTGTTGGAACCTGAAACATTGATTATTTTCTATATCTCTGCAATAAATTGAATGGCATTTACGCTATTTGTTTCCAAGTCTCAACCTTGAGACTCCTATCCCGAAGTCACCAGAACCGGCTAGATCCAGCTCCATTCCTGCTTGGTATCGGACTCCACTGCTACGTGTCTCTTAATGCAGCTGGTGCCAGCTAGACATCACTTCAGTCTATTATGATGGAACTCAGTGGATGAACTGATGCCAACTCCAACCATAAGACATGGGATACTTCATATGCCACTGCCTAAACCTTGAACTTAGGACAGGCCTCACCGAAATGACTGGTCGGTTGAACTGTGAAGTACCTCATTGTAGAGGTCTTCACGGGTCCACCCGAACCCGAGGACCCGGGACCTGTACGTGTTCGGGTCCATATTTTAAATGGTCAGTCAGGTCCGGTTCGGGTCCCATACTTGTACTTCGGGTCCCAGGTCTGTTTAACATCTGCAATGACGCAAAGAATTTACCAATTGACGATTGGCTCTTTTATTTAGAAGGCGGGAATTATTCCGCCATATTGGTTTTTGACAGATGATGTAAACCGAAGTGCATTATTGGTGTCAGCATGATTTTTGAGATATTGTGGATGGAGTTTGTTCACTTTGTATATCTAAAATCTATGATCAGACATGTCTCAGAGAGCACAGATGACCGCAAATTAGGGATGCTAACGTCAGTGGCCTTGGCACTGAAATAGCAATCGTTGTTATAGTTCGGGGGTTGGGAACCTGTGGCTCTTTGTTAAAAATCAAGGGGCTCGCTGGGTCTCTCACCATTCACCAACACATGATTGTTTAAAACTCTCTAGAGATACTTTTCCAACAGAAAGTGTGGGTGCGATTGCAAAGCTTGAAGTCAATGACACAGTTTTGGTTTCCTTTCTCCCGAATTTTACAGCCTAATTCTGGTGAACAAGGTTTGAAATGAACACCAGCCAAATGCAGATTTTTCATGTCGAGTGTTTTGCTGATGTACTAGCCACTGTGGAAGGTGACCTGAAAGACTTGTCGGAAAGATATATAACAAGAAATTAGACAAAGTTATATATTGAAGACCAGACGAAAGAAAAGCAGCCGAAGCGCGTATGATTTGATGTGTGCGTGAAGTGAGCTCTGAGTGCAATGCAAGTGCTTCTCCAACACACGAACATTCATAGAGTTCTGGGACTCGTTTCCCAATAACTATTGATCTTAGCTGTTAAGACCATTTTTTACAAGTGATTTTATTAACGTTCGTTATTTTTATGTGCAACCAGGGTGTGATATAGCACCCGCAAAATGCGACAAGACTTAATTCAGTTCGCGAGCTCCTCTCAAAATGAACTTCATGCACATGTAATTTTGCTCATCTACCGCAAATGGTGTCTCGGAGTGACACATGACAAGAAATGCTGACATGTTTGAAGAAACACACTTAATTATATTTTTAAGAACAGACAAAAGAAAAGCCGTCAATGCTTGTGTCTGATTCACTGCTCAGAGGCATGCAACATCTGAGATCATCTCCGATCATCTCGTGAGGTACTGCAAGTTTAGTTTGCTCTTACACATTGTGAAAGCAACTCTGCAGGTTCAGTAATATATACAGGTATCTTTGTATTAAATAAACAAAGACAAAAGTGATTAAATCATAAGGTAATACAAGACACGTTCACCTTGAACCTAAAACTGAATTCTATTTTTTTTTTCTTTATAAGGAATACAAACACACTCGATAAAAACACATTTGGCAGCATTTTTTGGGAACACAAGAATTTTTTAGCTTATTTATTATGAGGATTATTATAATTTCCTTTACATTTATAATTGTCATTAGTTCTTAAGTTGTATGCTAGTAATTTGCACCTGTTGCTGCATACTGATACTTGCGTGATGGCAAATGGAGCTGTTGGAGACGGTAAATGTTTGGATTTGGGAGGTGGTTGTATATACGTTTTTTTATCACTTCGTTATTTCTATTGCTTTTTCGTTTTGTTTAAAGTGCAATTTGAATTTAGAAATATATTTTGTTCAAATTTTTTCAATAAATGCATTTAATTTTTAAAGCAAAATCAATAAAGCAAAAATATTCACCGGCCTTGGGGATTGACCATATAACCAGATATTGATATTTTAAATGCGATTATCATTTAAATGTGTTTTACATATCGCCCAGCCTAAAAGGGAAGTAAAATTGATTAATTTTATGGAGACCCATACAAACACGTGTACTCAATTCCATATTGCAACATGTTACTGTAAAGCGGGTTAAGATGAGCAAGGAGGCGGCGAGAACCAGCTTGTCAACATAAATAATAATTTAATGAGAACTTAAACCAAAACACCCAAACATAAACACATACAGGGCATCCACCCATAATTTTCTCTCTCTCTCGTCACCGGCCGCCTTTATCCCTCGCGCGCCCCATCAGGCCGATTGGGGACCGGGCGTGCGACATTCTAGCCCGGCCCCGCCCCCCTCCACTCCACAGTTACCCATAAATATTTGCATATTTATTTGTTTTTGAGTAGTCCATGGGCAATATAAACATTCAATTTTATTGAAAAACTTGACATTATTAGTTTGTGGTATGGCTCTTTCAAAAAAAGGCATCAACCAAAAATTAAAAAATTGGCTCCTTAGTGAAAAAAGGTTCCCGACCCCTGCTATAGTTCAAAAGGGCAAAAGTGGAAGTTGTCGTATTATGCGAGATACAAAAAAACTGCAAAGCTGCAGTGTCACGTATGTCATCCTCCACCGTGACTGCAATTGGACTTTTGAAACTGAAATGAGTGGATTATACATGCTCTTTCAATCAGTAAGAGAGAAACAACATGGATGTTATTATGCCATCTTTCTTGGCAAGGAGGATGGATTGTTTGCATCACGCTCAGGTACAGGAAAGAAGGCTACTAACGTTACATTAGTTAAGACACAAAGTTTTATTTTCACAACTTGTAAATTAACTTGTTAATAGCAATTAGCTATGGGATCTGTGCCGATGGGGTCCAATCGGGTCTGTGTGACCCGGCCGGATCTGGGTCCAGATTTCAAATAATAGACTGGTCCGAAAAAACAAAAGCCTTCATCAGCCAACTAACTTCTGTAGTTAATCTAGGATGGACTTCAAACTTTTAGTCATTAATCTTACAGTTCTTACAAAATCTTTGTTTAAACACTGTCCCTTAACACTTACTTAGTTTAATAATTTTAAACCATGACTTGCACTGTACACAAGTAATATTGGCATTATATTCATGCTGTTTATTCAGAGGGGAACTGGCCCCGACAGTGAGTCTGGTTTCTCCCAAGGTTATTTTTCTCCATTAACCAACATCTTATGGAGTTTTTGTTCCTTGTCAAAGTCACCTTTGGTTTCTAAATACAAATATTATTTAATTCACACTTCATAATCGTATTTAATCAAACTACACAATGATGACCAAGATAGATATTACGGTTTAATTTTCTGTTAATGCATTTACTGCTTTTAAATGGTGTGTTGTGAAAGGTGCTATACAAAAAAAATAAATAAAAAGACTTGAATACTTATACTTTTCCTAAACAGATGTGAAGAGATTTCAGCGATAAAAAATCTGTCTGACCACACTGACTGCAAAACTGCTGTGCGACATGTGTATTTGATGTTTAATGAACTGTTATAGTAAGCTGTATTTTTGAAAAATGAGAGCTCACAGGCTAAATAGAAACCATGTGTTTGACAGAATGTCCTGTCGCTCGTAGCTATTGTGGCTGGTTAGGACTAAAACTCTGAACAATATAGAAGGGACAACTTTTCTTTATTGTGTCACATATGGTTGGGACATGATGTAAGAGACATGATTTCAGTCAGAACTCAATTTTGACAAAAATGTCTAGTTGCAGCATTTTGCTTTTGCACTGTAGCTAACTATCAGTGTTTGAACCTAAGGTCTTTTGGAAGTGTTCAAATATAAACTGAGTGCAGTGGTTCAAAGGCACATGAATGATGCTATCTTCTCATGAAGCACTACTAAGCTTCCACACTAAGTGTTATTGCACCAATCCGGTTCTCCACAAACCTAGTGAACTTGGAACCCCCTAGTTTCAAAATGAGTCAACATGTCTTCATTTGATTGCTGCCCACTGTTCATATACCCCCGTGATGTGGGACAGAGAGAATGTCACACCTGCAGTCATTATCTCGAAACATAAGATGACGGATAAAGAGTTAAAGGCCGTTTGGAAAGGTCAGGCAGGTAGACTCCCTGTCAAGAAGTGACCTTTCACTACAATCAAAATTTCAATTTGCAGCACATAAACACCAACATAATTTTTTATTCTTGTTGTTCCGAATAGCAGCGCCAATCTCAACATTCATTATTTGACATTGTCCACTTGCTGTAAGACCGTTCCCATAATGAGAAGGCGCTGGAGATCAGAGCTCGTCAAGCTCCACCCAAAGCACAACTGCACAATTGTCTAGTACTCCATCATTTGTCATTTATTCTCTATCTATGCTACCTCCGTCCTCCTCCAACACTCTGAGGGTGCTCACTGAGAGAGGAAAAAGACAAAATGGATTAAAACAACAACAAAGATCTCTATCACTCCCTCTCCCTAAATTATCTTTTCCCCTGAAACACACACCCAGCACATGTACCTGTGACATGTGATAATGCTTAACTGCTCTGTTCAGGATTTTAAAGTAGGCTTCATCAAAAATTTGTAATTGAAAGTAATTTAATAAGTAATTCTTTAAGAGGACGTATCATGGAAAACAGGAAAACAGGACCCCCCCGGCTTGCTATCTATCAGACAATCTGCCTGTATAGTGACAAGAGAATAGACAAATATTTCACATTAACAGGAAGGGCAAATAAAGAAAGACTCCCTTGTTGATTTGGTCTGCAATTTAGCCGTCTTTATCTGTCCTCTGTAGTCCAAGTTCACAAACTCTCTCTCCCTCTATCACACACACACACACACACACACACACACACACACACACACACACACACACACACACACATTTCAGTTAATTACTGTGACACACTGAATGCAAACATATTATCTTTAATGTCCATTGACTTCAGTGAATTTTGCGCTGGCTCTCCTGACCCCAGGACATTTTCAGACTCTCTCTAGCTCTCATCATCTGTATCTTTCTTTCGCACTCACTTCAGTTTCTCAGGAGCCAAAGAAGCAATGTTAAAAGTTGAGTCTAAGCTGTCCAATTAGTTGTAATGAATGGGTCAGAGGATGAATCGTAGGCTGGATGACAGGCTTGTTTAAAGCTCCAGGGGAACAGCCAGGGGGAAAAACTACACTCTTAAGAGACCTGACCATCACATTGTGCTGTCCTCAGACGCACACATCCACCCTCTCATCATCTCATTCTGTTACCTGCAGTACTAGTCTTGATCATCTTGATCACTGTTTTCCAGCTACAGGCCTGCTCTTTCATATTTCATCACATCCATGTTTTTTTCTTTTTCCATGTGGGCTCACGCACCGACACAAATCGTGTACATTACAAAGGAATGTTATGACCGCTGTGACAGTTTTATTGTGACCAGGATGATGACATAAACGGGTAATTCATTATTTCTCTCAGCAATAATGCTGGACTCCTCAAAATGGTCCTCAACTTCCATTTCTCCAGATTCTGTCAGGTACTGGTAGTTATACTAGCACAAGTGTACTAAGTGAGAAATTGGCTCAGACATGGAGGTTTATAATAACTGGAGAGAACTACCCTTAAGCATTCACATTCATTTAAATTGACTTGATAGTTGCTTTTTTCTTACCAAAACCTATTATATGTCTTCAGAAGTCTGGAATATGATGCATGATTCACATTGACTAATTTTATATGACACCTTTGGGTAATTTTTAAGCTTTAAAGTGAGTCACTATCAACTGCCATTGTATTAAAATCAGCGAGCGCGGCATTCTTTTGTGTTGCACAGAAGAAAGTCATATGGTTTTGGAATGACACGAGGGTAAGTAAATAATGACATAATTTTATTTTTTGGGTGACCACTCAATTTAAGAGCACTCGAAAAAGGAGTCGGGCACTGGTGAAACATCACTATAATATAGTGAAATATTAGTGATGCCTACTGTATGCTGCTTGTTAAAAAAAAAGTATTCTGTGGAATATACAGCTAACATTGAATGGCTGTCAATGTAGAAAGGTGCTTTTTATGTCCAGATGGTGCAGTTACAGCATGTAACAACAGGGGCCTATGAGGCCATGCTTACCAGCCAAGCATTGACCCCTTGGGCTCATAAATAAAGATATCACTCAAAGAAGCCCATTTAAATGCTTTAAAATGTAAGGAGTTTGTACCTTATGGTCTAAATCGACTGGTCTTGAGTTGAATTGCAAGTCTCGTGCCAAACCAGCTGGTGTGGTATCATATCTTTCAAGACAAGTAACAAATTCATAGTTTAACTTTCAGCATGAGTCGGGAAATGTTGACTCCTCTCCAATGTTCTGCATGGGGTGTAACTTGACAGAGCTTAGCGACTAATGTTGTCCTCAGACACTGTGATAAAATAACACATAAGACACAGACGGCCCTAATAAATGAGGTGTTGTACTGTGAGAACAAGTAAACAAATTAAATTGATAAGAGGTGGTGATATTCATTATCTAAAAAGAGCCAAGCGAACAATCAAATTCAAATCGTTTTGTTTGCATTAACACAACCTGCTGTGAGAGTGTGTATAAAGGGAGTGTGAGATAAAACCAGGACCCGCTGAGTTTTGAACTACAAAAGAGCACTCCAAAAATTATTTTCTTAAAGGAATAGTTCACTCAAAAATGAAAATTGCATCTGCTTACTCAATCTCATGTCGCCCCACGTAGAATGACGTAATGTTGCAAGTTTGGACAAGAGAAACGATGAGAACTAATGAGATTTGATGCTATCGACAAAGTTAGATTTAAATGCTTTATTAGTGATTTGATTTGAGAGTGAATAATGACATACATTTCACTTGCACAAAGTAATCAGAAGACTTGCAGCTAAATGTTTTGACTTAAAACAAAAACAAAATTGTTTGCCAATTTGCATCTTGACATCATATGCAACTTTGCCACTCAAGTAAATTCTTCCGCAAAGGCCCCACACATGTACTGGATCAGAAAATTGTTAACCCTCTGCCAAAAAAAACAAACAATTTATTTAAAAGACAAAAGGTTAAAAAAAAAATATCTTAATATATTTAGCAATTTGGCCTCTCAAAATAATGTGAGGAAATTTTGGAATAATGTGAGGAATATTTTAAGGAAATGTACATATTCTTGCTGAAAAAAATAAACAAAAATTCCAGCAAAGATGAGCTCTGCCGGTGAGGTGGAGAATCAGGTCAGAACAAATGCGAGGCAGGACACCTGATCTGCTCACTGCAGGAGAAAATTCACCAGTTGATGCCTCTCCTTCAGTGAAGAGTTGGGCTATGCCATACCGCCTTCCATCCCTCCCTCCCTGCTGCCAGGCCTCCACTGCAGGTGATATAATCTCAGTCCTTGATTAACTACTACTATTACCAGACTTAATTACTAAATCGTCAAGAGTGGCCTGTGCTGGCAAGAGCCAAACAGCAGACCAACCCCCCCAGCAAGAGAGACAAACAAATAAACAGCAGCGTGGCTCTGACAGCTTGCTTCTCACTGCTATTTAGGCTCCACAGAGCATAGGGTAATTAATAGCTTGCGATGGTATCGATGGGGGGAATAGAGACAATTGACAATCGCTGCTTTCTCGAGCCCAGGCAAAAGACTCAGGACTCCAGCAGCGGAAATCGTCTGGAGATGTTTGTGTGTGTTGGTTTGCATTATGGGAATTAAGTTTTTTTTTTAATCTTTCAGTGTGCATAAGTATTGTGTACACCTTTGTTTGAGTGTGTGTATGTGTAATGCGGGCCGATTCTCTTGCTGTATCATGTTCCTAAAATATTTTGATACTGTTAAGACTTAATTAATCATTTAATTTTGAAACAAACTGTAAAAAATAAAACAAAAACCTAACCCTATTTTATTATTTATTTTTTATAGTAGGGACATCACCTAACAAAAGAAAACTGCTTACCATATGAAATAATGTCTTAATAAAATGTAAAAATTCTAAAGGTTTCCGGTAGATTTAAGTTTAAAGGAAGGTGTAGGGGTTAAGGCAGCATAAAATGTCATTAGTTCAGTATAAAAAGAATAGAAGACAATGGAAAATCCTCACCATGAACAAAAACCAAGTTGTTTGTGTGTGTTTCTGCATAAAGGGATGTGAGTAGATTTTTAAAAAAAGTCTCCCTGTTTGCATCAGTGGTGTGTACATGGATATTTGTGTGGGTGTGTGTGGCTGCAAACACCGTCTTCACTGCATCACTGCTCTAAGGGCACACAGGCTGGCAGTATGCCCAAACAAACCAGCCTCAATTCTCATAGTTCCTGAAGGGCATTTCCACTCGGTTTGCCCCTGGGACACAGCAGCTATCTGGCTTAGGGAACACAGCAAAGTCAATGTGATCATGCCACATTATCCCTGAACCTCAAAACAGAAGAATCTCTTGCCTTTAGCCATACTGTTACCTTGGTAGGGGTGCAGACACCAAGAGTCCATTTTAAAATTAAAATATGCCCCTTCATAATTTCCATCCCATGCTTATGGGTGTATTCAAAGAATTATTACAATTTAGAATTTTGACATTTTGAAACATGTTTAACGCCATTAAATGTCTGAATGCTGTCTAGTGTTATCACTATCTGGTGGCATTTTCATGTTTAATGAAGGTGGGTTGTAAAGGTTTCAAACTGTATAACATATTGTGTATCAAATATTAAAACAAATTTTTATTTCATTTTAGTTAGTTTTGGAGTTACAAATTAAGCAATTGATGAGACACCAATATTTTAGCTTTTTTTAATGATTATAACTCAGTAACTTAATTTAACTGAGCGCAAAACAGGTTGAATTATATTGTCCATTAAGAGAAGGAATCGTTACCAGTACAGGCCAGTGGAGGCCACCATCTGCTCATGGCTGCACAGTACTGACTCTTATTAGCTTGCTTGATATCGCTCGTTACCCTGTCTCATAAAAAAAAAAAGCAGGGTGTCCTGAATCACATTCTCTGAAAAATATTTACCAGTCTGTACAGTCTTCTCATCTCTTGTATAGTGGAGAGAGGAAACGCGTGGGTGAGAATGGCAGTTGGAGGCCGCTAAGCTGAGCGGTACGAGGTGCAGCCGTGTTTAATGGGGTCTCTTTATGGAGATGACTGGTAACGCTTATGGGAAAGCAGTGGGAGAGAACATGCCATATCAGATTTGGGGGGAAGCCGAAGGCAACATTAGGCCTGCTGAAACGGAGGAATCTGGCCGAGGAGACCATCTTAATGGCTGCACATCTTCTGGTTTACAGTGATTGCATAGTGAGGGGGCTGGTGTACTGGGATTGAACTACTTTAGACAGCACTATGTAAACTATTTAAAGGGATCATGATGTGCTGTTTTTATTATTTTAATATGTTCCTTGAGGTTCACTTATAATATTAGAAAAGTTTTTTGCACAACAAACAGTCATAAATTTGTAAAACATAATCATTTTCCATCCTCATTCTGACCCAGTCAGAAAGGTTTTATTGCAACTTCTCCTTTAAGACTTGAAAATAAATGCCCACTGTTATGATTGGTTCTCTGCTCTTGACTGACCTGCTCTCTAATTGCATCTCACTGCTCACCGCTACTGTGGGCTATACAGGAGAGATAAGGTAAAGTAGGCATTAATGTGTTGTTGTGGAGGCAGTCAGACACAAATGTTTAGACAGTTTGACATCCTAATGTGGAAGAAGTAGAAATTGAGTCGTTTTGGTAGCTTTAACATTTGTTGAAGCTTTGTTTCAACAAATACTCTTTTTGCAGAGAGGATGAAGATTTGAGTTCTGAAATGTACAGTATGTTTTATAGTACAATGACATATTATATGTCAAATGATCAAGGAAATTTTGATTTCTTGTGTCATGACCCCTTTAAAGGGATTGTTCACCCCCCAAAAAAAGAAAATTCTGGCCTCATTTTCCAACCTCATGTCCTTTCAAACCTGTATTTGACTTTCTTCCATAAAGATGTTCTTTTTCATACAATGAAACCACTGATGACAAAGAGTTGTCAAAAGCACCCTAAAAGTAATCCATATGACTCAAACAGTATATTCCAAGACTTCTGAAGCCATTTAATAGCATTGGTGAGGAAAATACTGCAATTTAATCATAGCTCTTGCACCTGCGCATATTCAAACTTGGTGCGAAAAGTCTCTTCACGTGATGTTTGATGTTAGTGACTTCAAATGCCATTGACTTTTGCGTGTTTTATGTCTGGTTCCAACACCAAGAATGAATGAGATTTGAGAAATATGGTGCAATTGGGTTTGATTTCACTATGAATGTCAAACCTAGTGTGACATATTTTCATGCGATTGTAGTGTTGTGGGCAGTAAGCTTTGCACCCTGTTAGCTTTTGAACGCAATTCAATTAGACACAATTAGCTTCACCCAGACCAAACCCCCTCATTAGCTGAGCTTATATAAAGCACCTGTGTCATCATGGCTGCCTCTTGGCTTTGTCTCTCCCTTTTGGTTGCCACGTGGGACCATCTTTGTGATTTTTAGTCTACTGCCTGCCTAACGGTTGTCTGCCTGGGCCTGGAAGGGATTCCAAGCTCCTCTGCCTGGAATGGTGTGATGAGCTCTCCCATAGCCTACTGAGTACATTTCAGTGAAGGCTGTCAGCTGCTGTTTTGCCTTAGTTTAGTTGTCTTTGGATTTTAATCATTTTAGTACATCTTTGTTGGTGCCTCCCTGTTTGGTTTGCTTGTATTTTAGGTTATCAACTGGTTTATTGTTTTTTTTGTTTTTTGTTAATTATTTTGCTTTTTCAGTGGAGCTAGTAGCCAGCTTGCGGAGAGACTAGGCACATTAGTGTGGTTCCCTTCACAGATTGTAGTGATAACCGCACGGTGACACGATTTGTGGTAACATGGTTTGCAGTGACTGGCGATTGCAGTGGGCACATGCGGTGGGTAAGTTTGTACATCCCTGGAACACCCCCCTGGTAGACTGTCTCTCTACAGGTGGCCCCTGCCCACTTTCCCCTCCTTTTCCTTTGTGTAATTTAAGCCATAACTGGGAGTGTATTCGTTTTAAAAGAATTAACCTGATTGTTAAATATATATTGTAATAAAACCTTTTCTACATTTTCTATTGCAATTTTTGATTTAAACATCCTCATTTTTAACCATCCTCTTTATAGTTTCTCCCAGTTATAATTTATCCATCAATAAATTAATACTACTTTTGTAACCACGTCTCTGTCTTGCTTCAGTTAACGAACTTGTGTAGTCTTTGTATAACTGGGGTGTTTGTTGAAGTAGAAATAAACATTTCTTGGGGTGAAATTCCCCAGGTGGCGTTGTCGGTTAGTTAGACTCTGGTGGCGTTTCCTCCCCTAGCGGCACCCGCCGTTCTACAGTTTCGGTAGATTTGAGGGATCTGAGAGCTATTTTTGGGGATTATTAACCTTATAAATTCATAATTTTTGGTCTCTTCATCACATAAAGCTTTTGAATGTCTTCAAAAGACTTGGAAAATAGTGCACGAGTCATACAGACTACTTGCTTTATTGTGATGATTACACAAAAATGATCTATCACAATAACGAACAATCCAAAAGTAATCAGAAAGTAATCATATCAGATTACCTAAAATTGTATCTAAAATATTGCATTACTGATTAAAATTTTTACTCAGCACCAGATTACATTTTAAGAGTAATCTACCCATCATACGACTCCAGTGGTTTAACCCATGTCTTTAGAAGTGATATGATAGGTGTGGGTAAGAAACAGATAAATGTTTTTTTTTTTTTTACTATAAATTCTCCCTGTCCAGTAGGTGGTGATATGCATGAAGAATGCAAATCTGCAAAAACACAAGAAGAGTAATGTGAAAGTGTACATTTAATAGTAAAAAAATACTTTAATATTGATATTTTTCTCACCCACACGCTTCTGAAGACATGGATTTAACCATTGGGTCTTATGAATTAATGTTTTGCTGCCTTTATGTCCTTTTGGAGCTTCAAAATTTTGCCACCCATTCACAAAGCTGGACCTACAGAGTGGACAATTTATTCTGAAAATCTTAATTTGGGTTCAGCAGAAGAAAGTCATACAAATCTGGAATGGAATGAGGGTGAGTAAATGATGTAAAAAGTTTCATTTTGGGGTAAACTATTCCATTAAACAAATGTGAAGGGGAACAAAAGATCTCCTTTTTTCTTTAGAAGCAAGAATGTCATATTGGTCTGGAATGACATGAGGGTGTGTAAATAATGACTGAATTTTTCTTTTTGGATGAACTTTTGCCTTATTTAGCAGAAAAATTAAATAAAACTGATTTTTTTAAAAAGCTGGAAGCATATCACATTCTATCCATACACACACAACTTTCTCAAATACATCTCAGAGAGTGACAGTGTTGGCAGAGTGTAAAATAATCAGCTGAGTGTCAGAATGTTACATAAGCTCTCATTAACCAGTACATTCTATCTTAAGAGCTGGCACACAGCAACAGAATGCTGCTATCACCACAGTTAGTTTAATGACACCTGCATGTAAAGCAGTGAGGCCATCTTGTCAACTCAGCTGGGTTTGATATACATCTTTCAACTGAGCCGAAACTGATGTGAAACTGCAGTGCTGGCGGAGTGCTGCATAGTTCAGATATTTGAGATGCTTGCCAGAGAAATTCAATTTAGATGTGCCAATAGTTTGTGGTCTCATATGCCAACACCCCTCCCCTCCTCCATACCAGCATCCAGAAGGGAAGCGTATGTACACATGTGCAACAATCTGTCCAACAGCGGATGTAATTGGCTCTTCCAAATACTTCAGGACATGATGGATAAATCTACTCTTAAAGGGAGAGTTCACCCTTTATCCTTTTGGAACCCAAAAGGATATTTTAGGCAAAATGTTAGCTTTGGATAATGAATCTGGTTCAACTTCACAACAAGGTGATTAGATTGAACAAAGTATAAAGGATAAATCTTGCAACTTTTGGCATGTTTCAGCACTAAGGCAGAATGTTAGCCTCAGTCATCATTCACTTTCATTATATGAAAAAAAAAAAAAAGAATGATGACAGAATTATAATTTTTGGTAAACTATACTTTTAATATTGCTCTTAGTGTTGAAAAACACTTTAATCTTTCTCTCCTTTAAGCTACAAAGCTCCACTGTCTCTAGAAAGATTAATCGATTGCCAGTAGAGAGGGTGTTGTTGAAGCCTCCCAAACTGCCATTAGCCCCAAGCATCTGTCTACATATGATGTGGAATGAGACAGCATGTGCAAAAGTTGATGCGTGCATGTGTGCCCATGTGTTTGTTGGTTTTTGTATGTCACCTGGCAGCTTCACTAAGGACTTGTTGCCAAGGCATCCTTATGCCTCTAATAGCTGCTAATCTGCAATATAGCATCGAGGAAGCATTCTGTTTTTAATACACCAGTCTATTCACCACATATATATAAAACAGAAACACACTGGCAGAATACAAATATAATAGTGTCTCATTGATGTTAGCATTCAAATTTCATTTACACCCATTACGACAGCAGATTAAATTGACGTTAGCACCTCAACAAACATCTTCATAATACTACTAATAATAGAAGAATCACTCAAACCTCCGCCATCACACTACTGTTACTGTCACAGCTTTCAAACTCAAGATTATCTGTCAACATTATTTGTAAAAGTACCACTGGCTGTAATGGTCTAGGAGTTTCAGAATAAATTCTTTCCATTTCTGGAGTATTTATACTGTATGCATGCATGCAAACTTTCTGTTTGCATACTAGAATAAATGGGCGACCTGTACTGTAGGCCTACTACATTTGCCAATGTGTGCATTATCAAACAGAGAGCTACTGTGTTCTACAATCAACTTGACCTGCCATTTCCAGTGTGACGAATGAATACAAAAGTGATATTGTTTTTGTAACTTACTATTTCTGTCAGAACATTTATTTTATATAATAGTGAAAATTTCAACAAAAGTACACAAACTTAATGATATTTCACACAAAATTGGTGTGACAAAGTCTCTGACTTTATTGAGTGCTCTCTGAAGGAGGAAGCAGGATCCGAGTGAACAATCCAGTGTGAGTTTTATTTTTACACTTTTCAGCATCAACCAAACAAACTGCTTTTCAGCACAATGTAAAATGAATGAACACACAGTCAGAATTGTGCATCTCTCTCTCTCTTTCCTCTGGTAGTCTGGACACCCTATTTATCCACCTCCAGCTCTCACTGAAACAGAGAACAGCTGTTAAAGATAATTATTTACAGGTGTCAATCCTGACTGTTCTCCTTCTCCCAGCCTCGCTCTCCAAAGATATCGCTTGGCCCCACCCACATCACCACAAACCCCCATCAACTACCCATTTCTAGAGAGGCAATCTGCCACAACCATCTGTGCCCCAGGCCTGTGGAGCTCCTCGAATTTAAAAGGCTGGAGAGCTAGACACCAATGGGTGATCCACGCGTTGGCATCCTTTATGCGATGGAGCCATTAGACTGGGGCATGGTACGAACAGAGGGTGAAGGCCCTCCCAAGCAGGTAGTACTGGAGGGTGAGGACCACCTCACTGGTGACAGTCGAATAATTAGGCACAAACCTACGATAATAGCCAGCCAGCCTCAAGAACTGTCTCACCTCGTTTTTGGTCTTAAGCCCAGATACCGTACTTCCACCCATCCAACTGCGCACTTCTTTGGGTTTGTCGTGAATCTACTCGTCTCAACCACCTTAGGGTAGTCGTCAGATGCTGTAGGTGCCGCTGCAATCATTATTTTAAATCAGGGGTTTTCAAAGTCAAACACAGCGGGCCTCCATGTGACACAACGTACAGTACATGACCCCCCCCCCCCCCCCCCCCCAACACATCTGAACAGACACTTGGTGAGTAATTTAGAGCTTGAAGTGGGGACTTTATCGCCCGGTGCAAATTCCTGTAGCCGAGTACCCCATTATACAGCCAGCTTTGACGTTCTTGAGCCTTGAGCAAATTGTCCTGTGTTAATTGCCCCAGTATACAGAGCTGTGCTTTCAGGTCAAGAATGTATTGAATTTAGTTTTTTTTGTTTGTAGGTCCCTCCTCCCAATTTTACCATATGACATCGACACCGCGCTGTCAGTGTCTGTACAACATTTCAAATAGGGAGAACCCCGTGGAGGCTTGCTGGACCTCTCGAACTGCAAATAACAAGGGCTTGAGCCACTTATCCCAATTTCCAGTGTCTTCATGCATGAACATATGAATCATATTCCTAAGTGTCTGATTAAATAATTCAACCAAGTCTTCTGGTTGGGGGTGGTAAACTTTGGTCTGAATCTATTTAATCCCCAATAGCTCATACAGTTTGTGTAGTGTACGTGACAAACATGCTGTGCCTTAATCAGTGAGTATTTCTTTTGGAATCCCCACTCGGGAGATAATTCTGAAGATTGTCTCCACAACACTTCAAGCTGAGATGTTGTGCGGAGGCACTGATTCCAGATATCGCATTGCATAGCCCAACAGAACCAACACAAAGCCATGCCTAGGTGCCTCCCACTCTAATGGCCTGATGAGGCCAAGGACCTTGATCAATGGAAGGAGGCGGAATGGTACTTTTGGAGTGGCCGGCGGATTCACCAGCTTACATTCACAGCATGCCACACACTACCTGCGAATATGTCTGCAAATGCCTGACCAATAGAAATGGGCTATTAGATGGTTTAGTGTTTTTCCTTGTCCTAAGTGACCCCCCATAGGATTATGATGAGCTGTCTGGAACAGCATTTCCTGTCGGCTCTTCTGTATTAACAATTCCTCCTTTGTCTGAGCAACCTGCATCACTCGATTCAACCGATCCTTAATAATACAATTATACGGGTATGAGAGTGCAATGTCTGGTTGGAGGCGTTGAAATCAATCAATTTCACTTGGTCAAAGGCATGCCTAAGGGTCTCGTCTTGCATCTGTTCCAGAGGGAAATCCCCCTCAGGGAATCCCATATGGGAAGGGGAAGCCCGGCTTACCCCTCCCTTGCTTCATCCTGACGTGGAGCTGATGTAGACAACACCGGCTCCGCCTCCACTGACAGTGAATCACACCCCACACACCGATACACTTTAATACAGGACACATCCACACAAATTCCCCTCAATAAAGTTGTTAATTCTGGCCAGTTCGTACCCCAAATTAGTGGATGGGTGAGGGGTGGATAAACCACCACCTCTATTCTATGCTTTTACACTTTTTATTGAATAGTGATTGGCACTTAGGAGCAATCATGCTTTTTTTGCAAATCAGTTAAGCTGCCACGGTTTGCCCTTGGGAGCCCCAAACACCTCTGATCTTTGAGAAAAGGCTAATGGAATCGGAGAGTGGAATTTGCAAAGGAGCTGGCTCACAACCACTCATTCAAATTTCTTCTTCGGAGCCTAGCAGTGTTGATATATTCCACTGCCAATCCATTTGCCTATGTAGAAAGCAAGCGATCTCCGTGGATATTGGATTTCATGGCACACCACAGCCGTTTCTCCCCCTCTCACACAGATAAGTGCGGAGAACGCCCCTGGGTGCTTCGACAACATATGTTGAGCGCTAAAAGACTATATTAAAGACTCCCTATAAGAGTATATATTGTATAAAAGTATGAGCACTGACGGAAAGCGTCTTTTTAAAGATGCCTTTCCGGTTATGTGCAGTTCCTGGTTGCAGTCGTTATCTCTCAGCTTCTGACGGACACGATCACTGCCATAAAAGTTTGAGCTCCAGACATGCTGAGACAGCATTCATGGATGGTTCATGCCCGCACTGTGAGAGCATGACCATGGCCATGTTGCGATCGTGGCTTTCTTTCCTCGGAGGGAAAGCCATTCCAGAATAAGCCCCGGTGTAGAGCCCCCGGCAGGAAGCAGACGTCCAGAGGTTCCACAATCTCCGGGTTGGGCCAGTTTGTCCTGTGTGTTGTCAGGTATAAACAGGTATGTTTGCGGGACAACTGGCCAGGTGTACCGCTTGCAAATAGTGCCTTTCCCATCCTGGAGGGGGAGACGTACGCTTTTTATCCCCCAGCAGTGTTCACGAGACCGTGGGCCCTAGGCAACATTCCTCCTTAGCCCTGTGATTTGATGCTGGCCCAGTACATGTGCTAATAGGCCCTGTACTGGGGTAGGTGCTCCACATGCACTGGTTGCCTCTATGTAACCCTTCCGCGAGACTGTTTCCCTTTTGGTAAACCCTTGTCTTCATTGGGCAGAGTCCCCTGCTGCCACTGGTCTCCGTGTTTGTAGAGCTTCATCCCCTCTGGGTAGGAAATACCACAGGGACTTTTCCACATGTGACACTGCCGACAAGACTCAGTAAGACCATGTAATTGCCTCCACTTCAGGCAAGTTGTGGTCTCCGGGGTGTCTTCTCCTTGGGAATCGACACCCCCCCGACGTAGACACTTATGGCCCCCAGCTGAACGATTTCCATTATTTTGGGGAGAAAAAAAGAAGAGAAGGGGCCATGGCTGGGCGGCCTGTCCCAAATTTTTGCAGTCGAATTGTCCCCAAGCTGCAGGGGACATACGACACTCGTAGGAGTGTTGGGGGAGGTTACATGACAGCCAGGTTCACTGGCTACGAGGCATGCAATGGTTTGCCCGTCTCGCACTGCCAGTCCAGGTAACACAGTTTAGCTAGTTGTGGCGTTTCATATAGTGACCCCTAGTGTCACTACATTGACACAACGTCGAGTGAGTGACAGACAGGGAATGTCCTGGTTACTTTCGTAACCTCTGTTCCCTGATGGAGGCAATGAGACGTTCTGTCCCACCTGCCATAACACTGAACTACCCACTGAAATTGCTGGGACCCTGTCTTGGTTCCTCAGCACAAAACCTGAATGAGTGGTTGCAAGCCAGCTCCTTTTATACCTGTATGTCCGGGTGAGTGGCATGTAAATTCTACTTGGCAATTCCCATTGGCCTTTTCTCAAAGATCAGAGGTGTTTGGGGCTCCCAAGGGTGACCCCTAGTGTCACCACATCGACACAACGTCTCGTTCCCTGGAGGTTACGCAAGTAACCAGGATGTTTTTAGATGTCATAAAATAGCAAAATACTCACTCAGGAACTAATAATCTGCCATTTTTCTTTGATTTGTGTGAAAGTGAATAAAAGTCATTGATGTTTCACCAGGAAACTGCCGCAAAATGTACAATGTGTCACAAAAAAATTTAGGTATAATAATGTGATTCTAAGCGACCAGGTTGAAGCCATTCCGGACACAGCTCCTGTCTTTTCTACACAGAATGAAATGAAAATACCCTTTGCATGGATTTGTGGGTGAATATCTACTGTATTCTTAATGGAAATAGATATCATAAGCTCTGTGGCAATACAATTTGTTTTTACAAGAAACAAAAACTTAAACTTACAGTGATGCACAGAAGGGGAGTTGCATTAGAACAACGGGGTGACATTTGTCTGAACTTTGTTTTCCAGCTAGACTGCATAGTCACACTGTAAGGGACAGCCAGGGGAGCAACAGACACACTATATCAAATGGAGACAGGGTATATTACTCTCTCAACAGTGAAAACAGTGATGTCTTTGTGAAACTAATAAGGTCGAGTGTGTGCACCAGCTGCTATTCCAATCTCTGCTGTAATGTCTGGAATAGTGAATAAAATGGTCTTCTACTGTCCATCTTTCCATCAATAACTGACAGAGATACACATACAGCAGAATCAGTGAAAGTGTGAGAGGAAGTTGACAGTATTTTGAGAGGTTAAAAGAGCAATAGCAAAGTGTGTGTGAGGGTGTGTGTCTAACACAAGTTGACGGTTACAAAGAGTCTCGAAATACAATGTCATTCAGAAACAAGTTTGCTTTTTGACAGCAGTACCACTCCGGTGTCTCTTTGTCCTCTCTTGTCATATAAAAGGAAGCATGTAACACTGGCAACAGTCAGCTGTGTCAACTCTGTTTATTCTAAATTACTATTTTCAGTTTGAAAGCCCTCTAACTGGGCTGTTGGATGTGGCTTGGGAAAAAGCAAGAACACTCACTCAAGTTCAAAGCAGAGGTACGAGGAAATGTTTTTATTTTAAAGTTATTTTGCAATGTTTTACCTAATGAATATTATAATATATCAATATTCTGATGTCTAATATTCTAATTGTCTATGGGTGTCAATAGAATTAGATCTATATATTAGAATATATAAATTACATGATATGCTGATTACTTACTTGAATTAATCAAAATTATTTACATGTATCAATATTTATCATGAAAGGCCACCAAATAAAAATTGTTATAGAAATAATTATTAGATAATTATGCATAATAATATTTAAATAAATATACAAAAAATTGAATCATTCAGATAAATAAACATTTGGCAGATAAGTACTGCATTTATTAGGTACAAAAGTGGCTTTAGAATGCAATATATTTTAAATTTACATATCATTGAACACAAGTCTTTCTCGACCGCCCTAAATTTGTCTTTTTAATATATTTGTGGAAAAGAGATTTGGCACAACTCCAATGAAACATAATGTGACATTAGCTCAACAAACCCTTAATTATTTCTAGTCAACAAAATGCAAACTCGGAACAGGCTAAGAACTATATTATGCATTTCATTTAAAAAATTGTAAATTCCGTGTGAAGGAGATTAAGGGAAAGGAGGAGGTAAGAGCAATATAAATAATATTTTAATGAAGAAATAAACCAAAAGACACAAATGGTGGTCAGCTGCCAGTAAACGATCTCTCTCTCACGCACCACATTCCGCAGTCGGCCTTCATCCCTCTCGGAGGCTTAATTAGCCTGATAAGGGACCGGGTGTGCAGTATAACCACCAGGCCCGCCCTCCGCCCTGTCCTCCCTTGTTCTCTCAGGCCGGGCGCCCCCGGCATGACGTGCACCCCCCCCATGGGGGAGGGCGTGCCCTAAGCCCTGTCTGCCGGCAGGTCATCCCTGCATTCCTGAATCTGGGAGGGGACAGGGGGAGGGAAACAGAAATAATAAAAATAGAGGGGGTACTTCCTTTAACAAATCTCCAATCCAGTTTTGTACAATTTTCAATATATTACAGTTTTGAATTGCCCTTTAACCCTTTTTTCAGTTGCTTAAAAACATATAAATGGCTAAAGTCTGATAACACTGTATTCAATACAAACTGGGCTACAATAATATGTGAGCAACATGTGTGTACATGTTTATATTTTTAAGAAAATAACATTTATGCATGGTTTTTGAAAAAAACTGAAATTTGAAGTCATTGAAAAATAAGGCCATATAACACATTCTCAACATTTGTCCACAAGCCTTTTGAGAACTGGATCTTGTAGCATAGTTTTTTTTGCTACAAAATGATGTGAAAACCATCCTGATCACTCATTCATACAAAACAATATGTTGAAAGTGTTGAAAGGTCATATGCGAGGTGGCGTGAACTATCATGAATATTGATTGTAATTCACACCTGAGGAGACAAAAGACCCTACCCTCGGCCTATCAATGAGGAATGTGACAGAAAGACTTAATGATCAAACTCAAGTTTTAAGTTAAAAGAAGGAATATCACTATACATTTTCTTTGCATAAAGACTTTACTTAATTTTAGACCTACATTACCATTTAAAAGTCTCTTCTGCTCACCAAGACTGCATTTATTTGATCCAAAATACAGTGAAAAATATTGATATTGTGAACTCTTTTTACAATTTAAAAGGACAGTTTTCTATTTGAATATATTGTAAAATGCAATTTGTGATAAAAGCTGAATTTTCAGCATCATCACTTCAGTCTTCAGTGTCACATGATCCTTCAGAAATCATTATAATATGCTGAATTTCTAATATGGGCATATTTAAAGTGCATTTTACTCATTTAACCATATTTGCAAGCACAAGCTTTGTTGATGATAATGAGGCATTATAAACACTAGATAAAATATAATCGAAACATTCATATTATTTTTATTTCATATTACATATCATATTTATATTATACAGCATACAATTGAAATACCTGCTTTAGACGAAACAACATTTAAATGTACCTAAAACTTGCTTATTAGGACATATTTCAAATTTCAATACTCTGAATCCTGGCTGGCCAGTCTGGAAACAGTCCCACTAGTGAAATATCTACATGTTTATATAAAATTGCATGTCAAACAATGAAAACTAAATGACTTTTTTCCTCGGCTGGATCAAGTCACTCAAAAATACAAACGTTCATCGGAGTCCCGCTCTTCTGAGGAAAATGTTAACCCTTCGTCACTATCCAGGAGTTTCCTCGCCTGTGTATCTTGCAATCTTTCAAACGTGCAGAAAATTGAATGAACTAGATGTTTTTAAGGCACAGTCGGGGATGTTTACCATTTGCATTGATCGCCTCAGCACATTAACGTATGAATGGCGAGCTCTGCTGGTGGGTGTGATCACATTAGTGATAATTAGCTGAGCCAGTAAAAAGTATACATTGCTTTGTTTCATACAGATTACATTGCTGGAGAATATTTGTTTTAAATTTGAATTGTTTTATTTAAAAGTAGACATTTAAAGCTTTCTTTAGACATCTGTTTCATGTTTGTGTGATAAATATTTTTATATAATTTTTGTGACGTGTTTCAGAAATATGCTCATGAACCCAGAGACTGCTCTAAACTCACCCTTTTCATTTTCTTTATTTTACAACAGCAAAAGGTTTTGTTGTTATTGTGAGGGTACACAAATAAAAGTAGACACTTTATAGTATTTAATGATGTCATATGTATGCTCCAAAATGACAGAGTATTTTATGCTGTTTCTGCTGTAATGCTGTTGACCCCAGAGGGTTAAATGAGCTTTTCTGAGGTTTAGGTTTAAGGTTTAGGGTGGTGAGGTAGGTTTGGTTGATTTAAAACTTGCTAGAGCTTAAAAACAGGCAATACCCTTAAACCTAATCTGTTTACAAGAAAATTAAACTTGCTTTTAGCACCACTCAGTAAACATTTACTGCGGAACTGCATGTAATATCACTGTGCAAAAATGTAGCAACGCTCAGTTTTTCCATGGAAGAAAGCCATATGGGTTTATAACAACATGAGGGGGAGTAAATGATGACAGAACTTTCATTTCTGGGTGAACTATCCCCCAAATTTCACTTTCACTGTCCAAAATTTGCTTTGCTTTCCATTTTCTATCCACAACAGATGGCATACTTGGTAGCGTGGCTAGCGCCCCAACACATGTTACAATAACAATGCCATCTACATCCAAATTCCCCAATAAAACCACAGGACCACGAAAGTGCTAATTAACAATGATTTCATCACAATTGGTCCGGCTGTCCCTGCTAGGCACTCTGCAATCAGCACATCCAGAGTTTCCTTCCTAACACAGACATTCCTAATTAAGCATTCTGACTGAGGATTGGGGGGAAACAATATGTTTCTAAACAGTTTGTCCACTGTGGATTTCTGCAGTGCTATCCATCATTACATCACATCTCAGTGTGATGGAGACAGGAACAACTGTGTTCCTGCCAGAAGAGAGAAGCATAAACACAGATAATGGGGTGTTTTACTACTACATCATGGGCTGTTGTGGCCAGGAGTTACTTTACCTGCCTTAGGCCATCCCTGCTGTTCTGCATGATCCGCAGGGCATAGTTCGAGCGCTGGCCTTTGCTGTTGAACTCGATGTGGCCTGTTAGACCTTCCAACTCTACCTATCAGGAAAGAGCCACACAAAGTCGTTAACGCCTGGGGTTACCATGTGATCAGAGCCACACGATCCTACTATTGATTTATGGAGATGTGTAGACAGCAGAGCTCCTCACTGGAAATATTTGAACAATGCAGAGAGCGGCAGAGGAAGTGGGCTATGGATTATTGTATGTCATACATTGGATGATGCAGTAATGACAAACTGATTAAACTTTAATGGCTAAGTAAGACTGCTGAAGGCTGCTGTTCTGATGAGGGTTTGTGGGGCGCAGTGGTACAGAGAAAACTAAATGATGAATGAGCGGCAGGTGTGATGATTGGCAGATGTAGGCTCTCCCAGCGGTTCTTACCATCCTCAGGTAGTTCATCAGGCTGGTGCCGTGCTCCCAGATCTTAGAGGACTTGCAGGAGAGCTGAGTGGCTCCTACATTCTGGCTACGGTTCAGTTCTTGCACGGCTGCCACCACAGTGTGTACCGCATCAAACAGCAATGCTGATGAAAGCTGGAACAGACACACACACATAAGCGTAAAAACACACAGACAGAGCAAACAAAAAGCAGCCAAACCCATCTGTAGGCAACTAGCTGAGACAGATACAGCAGGCCCAAAATGTGTTTGGCCACATCAAGGATTAAGATTCTAAAATACTTAATAAAAATAATTAAAATTCTATCATCATTTGCTCACCCTTATGTTGGTCTAAACCTGTTTTATATTCTTTCTTCAATGGAACACAAATGGAAGAACTTAGGCAGTATGCTAGTGTCAGTCACTTATCACTTTCATTACTTATTTTTTCCATACAATAAATGGTGACTGCAGCTGTCATGCCAAAAATCTCCTTCTGTGCTCCACAGAAAAAAGTCATACGGGTTTGGATGAGGGTGATTAGATGATGACAGAATTTAAATTTTTGGTTGGACTATCCCTTGAAATCAAACTTTAAAATGTATGAATGTTATTATATTAGATGCAAACTAGCAAAGGGGCATCTGCAAACAAATTAAGTTTCATTCCTCCTTCCTGATTTCTTTGACTTTTGGGTGTTTTTCATTTCTAAATGGTTTTAGATCTTCAAACTAGATATACGTAACATAATACAATGGCAACCTGATTAAACACAAAATACTGTTTCAAACTATATATATATATATATTTTTTTTTATTGAAGAAAAAAAAATTATCGATCACCTATATCACCCATGTGTAAAACTAACTGCCCCCTAAAACTAAATAGCTGGTTGTGCCACCTTTAGTAGCAACAACTGTAATCAAATGCTTGCGATAACTGGAGATCAGTCTTACACAGCACTGTGGTGGAATTTTGGCCTCCTCTTTGCAGAACTGCTTTAGTTTAGCCACATTAGAGGGTTTTTGAGCATGAGCTGCCCGTTTAAGGTCCTGCCACGGCATTCAATCATGTTAATGTCAGGAATTTGACTAGGCCTCTCCAAAAATGATATTTTGCTTCTTTTGAGCCATTCAGGTGTGGACTTTCTCCTATGCTTTGGATCATTGTCTTGCTGCATAATCCAGTTACGGTTGAGCTTCAACTCACGGATTGTTGACTGGATGTTCTCCTTTAGGATTTTCTGGTAGAGGGCAGAATTCATGTTTCCCTCAATTATTGCAAGTCGCCCTGGCCCTGAAGCAGCAAAGCATCCCCCCACCATCACACTACTACCACTATGCTTGACCTTAGGTATGATGTAACAGGACCCGTCTTCCTAACAGTTCCACTTTCAACTCATCAGTCCACAGAACATTCTCCCCAAATCTTTGAGGATCATCAAGGTGTGTATTGGCAAAAAGTTCTTCTAGGTTAGCAATGTTTTTCGACTTGCCACTCTTTTATGGATGGCATTTTTGCCCAGTGTCTTTCTGATAGTGGAGTCATGAACAGTGACATTTATTGATGTGAGAGAGGCCTTCAGTTCCAATGACTTTGTCCTTGCTTTTTTGTGACTTCCTGGATGAGTCGTTGCTGTGCTCTTGGAGGAATTTTGGAAGGTCGGCCACTTTTGGGAGGGTTCACTACTGTGCCAAGTTTTCTCCATTTGGAGAAAAAAACACTCTCACCGTGGTTCCCTGTCATAAGCTACAATTTGATGCTGCGCTGATTTAGCGCTTTGGGAACAGTTTTAGGTGTGACCAGCTGTGAGTATGTGTGCAACACGTCAATGAAATTGACTAGAATTTATAGCCTCTGCTGGTGACATCAATTGGATGCACTGTAGCAGGGCTATAAATAGATGCGTCTTCGCCCCTCGCTTTCGGGGGCGAAGTCTTCCAATATTGTGTTATTCCATTCAACCTAGCCCTATCATGGATGCAGCACTGACTCCTTTGCGACTCCAGGGCATCCGCATTCTGAATTACATAAACGACTGGCTGATACTAGCACAGTCTCAAGAACTGGCAGTTCAGCACAGAGATATCGTCTTAGCTCATCTGGTTTCTCTGGGTCTGAGAATCAACGTCAAAAAGAGCATTCTCTCTCCCACTCAGTGAATTACCTATCTGGGCATTGTATGGAATTCGATCATGATGCAAGCACAATTATCTCCCGCTTGAATCGTGTCCATTCAGAACACCCTGAGCAAAGTCATGCTAGGCCAAGATTGCACTGTTCGTCAACAAATACTAGGTCTCATGGCATCTGCATCCTCTGTGATCCCTTTGGGTCTTCTGCACATGAGACTGTTTCAGTTGAGGCTCAAAGCCAGGGGATTTCATCCAAGGGCCAGTCCACTAAGGCTAATAAGGTTTACGTGCCGCGCGCTTCGTAACCTTTCTATGTGGTTCAGACCCCAGTTCCTTACTTTGGGTTCCACTCTAGGTGCGTCTTGCCGTCGCAAGTTGCTAAAGACAGATGCCTCCATGACAGGCTGGGTAGCGGTCTTAAGTGGTCATCCAGCTCAAGGGGAATGGGAGGGTCATCAGCTCAATTGTCACATTAACTGTCTCGAGTTGATGGCTGTATTTCTGGCCCTGAAATACTTCCTCCAGAGGCTGCCATGCCTTGGTGCAGGTGGACAACACAGCGGTAGTCTCTTAAATAAACTATCAAGGAGGTCTACGTTCATGGCAGGTGAACAGACTGGCATGGCAGATTCTCCTTTGGGCCCAGGGCAAGCTCCTGTTAATCAGAGCAGCTTATATCCCTGGATGCCTGAATGTGGGAGCAGATTTACTGTCCAGACAGAAAATACAGACGGGGGAGTGGAAACTCCACCCCGAGGTAGTGGACCAAATCTGGGTGAGATTTTACAGGGCAGAAGTGGACCTCTTCGCCTCTCAACAGACAGTGCAATGTCCCCTCTATTTCTCTCTGAGTCACCCAGCCCCCCTGGGTCTGGATGTGATGGTGCATACATGGCCCAGAATGCTCATTTATTCCAAGGCTTTCCACGCCTTGATTGACGGGGTGCTGTTGGGGAGACATCATCTGCTTGCTCGCTTCGTTCGTGGATCCCCAAGGATCCCCTCATGGGACTTAGCAATAGTCGTTGAGGGTCTGGTTGAGACCCCCTTTGAACCTCTAGAGTCAGCGTCTGATAAACTTCTGACTCTCAAGATGGTTTTTCTTATGGCAATTACTTCTCTAAAAAGAACTGGGAATCTGCAGGCTCTGTCTGTCTTGCCAGCCTGCTTAGATTTTGCCCAATGGCTAAAACCAAAATTTTATTAAAAGTGTTGCCTGTTAATCCAACCTGGTCTTAGAGAATCGCATTGCTAGGCTACGTCAAGCTAAAAATCTAAGTCACTTAAATGGAATAAAGGCATAATATTAATAAGGTTATTATAATGGGATAATAATATTAAAAATAATATAATTGAGGACAGACAATGGACTGAAATGTTTGCTCTATTCGTTGATTTTTTTTTTTGTGTGTGTGCACATATTCACTTTCTTTGTTTTGCATGTTTGTACACTTTTGTTATTGTATACAGCAAATCTTCAGTAAAATATTTTAAATGGATCTTGGACTCTGTATCTAATCTTCTCTTTCTCTCTCAACAACCTGGTGTGCGGATTCAATATTTAAATTTTTTTGTAATATTAAAAACCATAATCATATTGTGACTAGAAGAGCATTAATCAAGTACAATAATTATTTTTCTTAATTCCCATTAAGTTTTAAACACATTCACTGTCCATAATTAATAATTTATTGCATAATGGTTGAACGCATAAAGGTAACATCTTGTCTGTAGGAAGATCATGTAGTCCAGATGTTAAAGAGAGACAACTGTATAAAAGATAAGGGTGTCATTTTATTCAATCATTTTATGGTTATTTGTTGTATCCTAAAAATAAACTAACTGAAGCCATTAAAAATGTAAGGTTCATTCTGTTCTGTTTAACACATAGCCTACTATAAATGGACACAAATGTACTCCCCCCCTGATATTTCACTTTAAAAAAGGTATACAGATAGACATGTCGGGAAAAATAAAGTCCTTTATGGCCAAAGCCATGGCAAAGTGCACACCTGAAACTGCAGCGCGAGCACAGCATTGACTGTATAAAAAAAAAAACCTGTCTTCAATGTAGGCTATGCGATAAATTTGCGGTGATTTAGCGCTCACCATGTCTTGTGTGAAAAGAACTTTATTCTGAAGAAAAGGAATGAGGAAGGACAGATGACATTGCAGGTTTAACCAATCAGTAGAAACGGGCGTGTCACATCCATCGGCTTGTGCAAATCAAATAATAAGATTGTACACTTATTTTAAGCACTTGAATGAAAAAAAACAAGAAATCAAGCTGAATTCCTGTTGTTATATTTCTTATATGAAAAAAAAAAAGAAAGTGTTTTCTCAATTTTGCTTATTTTGTTCTAGATGAAGAATGAGTAAATGGTCGGTTTATTGTTTATTTATTTTGAAGACAAAATTTTTTTTTATCCGAAGGTACACGGACCATTTACACATAGTGCAAATAGTTACTCTGTTAAAATGTCAGAAAATGCTAACAGGTGTGAAGAGGAGAGGACCCAAATGCAAGACGATGAAAATGGCCTATTATTGAAAATAACAAAACAAAACACAAAACTTTCATGATGGAGAGAAAACCAAAAACCAAAATAACAACGAAATGGAACAAACTTGAAAACAGAAACAAAAACTCTCACAATGGAGAGACAAAGGCAAATACAAAACTAACAGAAAAAGATCAATCTTGACTGAACTATAAGACTGGAGAAAAACATGACTAGACCGACTTGGAGTTAAGACAACAAACTATCACAAGAGTGAGCACACAGGGAGAATAAATAGGGAAATAAATGAGGAAGAATACCAGGGAACACAGGTGGGGACAATAAACTAATAATCAAACAGGTAATACGGCAAACAAGAGGGTGGGGTATCACTAAAAACAAGACAGACACAAATGCACAAGGAAATGAGAACAAACAAAAGCAAGTGCATTCACATAACATGAGACGATACACAAGTGCCTGGATTCAGCCACAGAGTAAATAAACCAAACCAACCAAAGTAGCTGAATCCAGACACAAGATATAAAACAGACATAGAACAAGTACATCTCAGGGCTTTGCCAAAAAAAAACAAAAAACTAAGGCCAGAACCCTGACATAAAATAAATGTCACTTGCTTTGACATTTGATTATATTTAAGCAAACACATTCATACATTTTTATGTCTGACTTATATGTGAAAAACATTTTGGGGACACTGTGTATCATTTTAAAGTAATTGCAATGATCAACTTCATGCAATGATCATTGTGAAACAAACACCACTATCGTCTCCCCCCAGCCGTCAGGAAATTAATTACTGACCACTCCAATTACATCAGATTGCAAGTTATTGTAGTGAAGACTGTTGAGTTTCCTTCTCTTCTGACTTCCATTATGGCACTGGAGCTACAGCATTTTGAAATGAGGCTGTGTTTTGCTTCATTATGTAACAAAACAGCAGCTTACAGTGGATGGAGATGTGTTGTAACGTGGAAAGGAAAGTTGAACATTTGTTGCAACTAAAATAGCAGTCAGCAGTAGTAGTTTTACCCACCATGCATGTGTCGGGTGCCCCCCTGGCCCGAGTAGGAAAGCTCTGCAAAAACCGCTTGAGGGGTGACATGTTGTTCTGGGTACACACGTGAATATGCTGTTGTCTGCGGTCTCAGAGCGGTTCACGAAGCTGCCGGATTTGGGTCAGTAGGACTATGGGTTCAGGTTTGTAATTTATGAAAAAAATTTACAGGCCTTCCTTACTTGTTTTGCCCATGTGCGCTCACTCACACTGATATGCTCAAACGGATGAGGGGCCGTTCACACTAAACATGTTTTTGCATGCTTCTACTCAGTTTTTCCAGTGTTTTTCTATGTAAACACATGCTTTACGAATGTAAAACCTTGATTGCTTTACCGTGTCTTGCTGTTTCTTCAGTGTCTCATGTTGGATCGGCACATTTTTAGACACTGTGTCGGGCTAAAAATAACTTCAGATTTCAAAAACTTATGTCGAGACACCTGCATTCTGTTTCAGTCGCTGCGATGCATCTAGATTTTAGCAAAGGTGTCAAAAACAAAGAGGTGACTGTTATAATTTTTTACATTATTCCAGATTATTCTGCAAGCAAATTTTCAGCGCTTGATAAACGACGATGTTGCTGTTTTCTTTGTTTTTATGCTCTAGTGTGCTGAGGGGACGCTGTGGCTTGTATGTTTACTGTTACAATACTGTAACGAATGTCGCCTACAATGCTTAGCTTACATAAAATACAGCCTTTTGCAACATGATGAACAATACACTGCAGCATTAGAACATAAGCTCCAGGTGAAAGAAAATATGACAAATATTGTATACAACAAATCTTCAAAGTAATAATAATAATACTGTATCATATTATAATGACAATCTTGACAACAATAAATAATTGTTGGGATATAATCAGAATGTTACTGGGTGAAGTAGCAGGTGTTTGTAAGTGTTTTGTAAACATATATGTAGGCAAATATTGCTTTTTTTAATGACTGTATTTTGGGAAAAACTGGAAAACATGTGTTATCTTTAACTAGATTTGTATTTCATTAAACATTTTGAATGTACTTGGCTACAATGGATGATTTCAAATAAATTTTGTCATTTTTTAGGATTTTTTTTTTAATGGGGCCCTGGGTTGGTTGATTGGTTGCTTAGGGCCTCAGAAATCATAAACCCATCTCCCTGGCAGTCAGTGTACATTTTGTTACCTACATTTGTTTCTCTTCTGTATAAAAAATAAATGCAGTGTTACTATTCTGGTCACATGCAGGGAAATGTCCTGACTGCACTTATTAAGTGAATGCAGAATGAGTGTATGTGTGTGTGTGTGTGCAGCAAACTGAGGCAGTCTACCGATATGCAGGTCTGCTGGTTAATCTCTGCACAGACCAGCCAGTGTAGTCTTTAGCTAATGAAGTCGAGGGCTTAAATATCTTTGCAGTTACTGTCTTCCATATAAAGGACATTAGGCTAATCTAGTTTCTCTTAGGCAGGCTTTGGGTGAATTCACTAAACAGTTGCATCACTTTTGTGCATGGTCTTTCAGGCCAAAAACCTACATCTGTTTTTTAATAACTATTCTCAATGTACAGTAGTTAAACTAGGTTGTTATACATTGTTATTCATTTCCCCACAAACAAGCCCCTTTTCTATGTAGGCTACTGTAAAATAGGCTTATTTTAGATAGTGAATCAGGTGATAAGACAACATAGACAGCATGTGCAAATAAGCAATGCTATAAGTAGGCACAATTCATTCTCAGTGAACTGCCCCTTCTGTTTCTAGGTCAGTGTGTAACACAGAGCTGAATCTCACTTTGGTGTTTAGACCTGTTCTCGCTCTCATCTGTCAGTCAGACTACAAACCTTCCTCTGATTAAAGTTACCTTGATTTTCAACCGTCAACCCTGCAGCTTTAATAGGAGCACAAAAATGTAAACAAATCTTTAATATTAATTATAAGGACTCATAGCATATGTGTATCAAATCCAGAAATCTTTATTGATAACTTTTTTAGCTTTCCTCTGTTATTTTTCTATTTATTTATATATGTCAGTTTGATAGTAAGAGTTTGAGTAAAAATTGGGAATGAGATCAGCAAGAATATATAATAAAGATGTTTTCAGTTCCTAAGAAACAGGAAAAAAAGGGTTGACATGAACAGCAGGGTGTGTGTGTGTGTGTGTGATTCTGTGTGTGATGAATTATACAGTCATAGCCTCGGATTCAAGGTAAGCATGAGGGCACTGTTAGAAGACTGCACCAGGCTAATTAATATAGCATCCTTGGGTTACTATCACAGGAATAACTAACAAGCTGAAGACCTGCAGCAGAACATTAAACAGGTAGAGGCCCAGACTACTTGCAAAAAAGATTTAAAAATGAATATGTGTTGGGCTGCAAAATTTGGTGAAAATTAAAATATTTTACATTCATACTGTAGGCCTACTTGAACTTGAAAATGTACTTTTGTTACACTTTATTTGTGATTGTGTCCACTTTTCACTTACATTTATGTTTTAGAAGAGAGTCAATGTGAATATTATATTTCAGTAATAATAATAAGAACAATTGCATATTTACTCAAATAATCATAATCTGCCATATCGTGATTTACATTTTTTTTAATTAATTGTGCAGCTCTACATATGTGCAGTCCTGAATATTCATAAGCCGGTCTTACCGGTGTCCCTGCAAAAGGTGCATGATCACAGTTCTCCTGCCAGGATCGATTGAGACTGAGGACAAAGTCCTGAAAAAAGGGATGTGTCTTATTGAAGACTGAAAACCCGACGATGTTCACCCGTTGATCAGCTAAATCGTCCAGTCGTAGAAGTGAGAATTCCTGCAAGGTAAGAGATAAAGCGTTTAAATTATTTCACCAATATGAGCCATTCTCATCAATTTGCCAAGCTCAGGTCCCCTGTTGAATCTAAACACTGTAATGATGTCCAAAGGAAGTAAAACAATATCGTCAGGATCATTAACAAGCACTAAGGCAATCCTGCCAATTCCTGGGCCAAGTAATTCAATTCAGCAAGAACTAATGCTTATGAGAGCAAATCCCACCAGCTTTTGTGCTTCAGATCCCATAAAGACTATTCCTGAGATCATAAGAATGCAAGTGAGAAAAGGTCTGCAGTGTTCTCAGTCTACACATGCAGTATTTCAGCTGAAGGTTAACAGAGATGTCCATGCAGTCCTTGCTGACAGTATTACAGTCTATGACTCTGTCAACGTCTCTGGCTCAAGGGAAAATGATGATGGTGTGAGGATAAAGAGAAGTTATAGAGCTGGACCTATGGCACAGATATATAATGCAGAAGAGAAGAGGCTAGTAGTGACTAGAAGTGTTGAAAAGACAAGAGAAGACATGAGACAAGACATGATTCAAAGAGATAAGATAAGAAGAGACACAACAAGATAAAAAGAGATGAGAGCAGTCAATATGAGAGGTGACTAGTTGAAAAGAGCCGAGACTATTTGAGAGTAAATAAGAGTTGAAAAAAACTAGAGGAGACATGAGACAAGATGAGACGTGATGGGAAGAGGATAAAGGAAGAGATGAGACAAAGCAAGAAAAGAGTAGTCGAGACTAGAAGAGGACAGTTGAAAAGACATGAGAAGACATGAAACGAGACGTGATGAGAAGAGACATGATGAGAAAAGAGATCAGATGAGAAGAGACGAGACAAAACAAGATGAGTCTAGTCAAGATGAGCTGAGACTAGTCGAGACTATTTAAGAGAGTTGAAAAGACATGAGTCAAAATGAAACGTGATAAGAGATTAGAGGGGAAAAGACGAGACAAAACAAGATGAGAATAGTCAAGACTAGAAGATAAGAGTTGAACAGGCATGAGAAGAGACATGATGCGAAGAGATAAGATGCGAAGAGGCACGTCGAGACAAAACGAGATGACAATAGTCAAGATGTAGATTAGATGAGAAGATTTGAGACTAGTTGAGACTTAAAGAGTTAATAAGAGGAGACATGAGACAAGACAAGAGATGATGAAAAGAGAGAGCCAAAACAAGATAAGAATAGTCGAGATTAGAAGAGAAGCGTTCAACTGACATGAGACTAGAAGTGATGAAAAGAAATTCGATTAGAAGAGATACAATGATACACAACAAGATGAGACTAGTCAAGACAAGAAGAGACAAGATGAGAAGACCTGAGACTAGTCGAGACTATGTAAGAGAATTGAAAAGACAGGAGAGGTTAAGGGAAAAAGACGAGACAAAACAAGATGAGACTAAAGGGGACTAGAAGAGTAGAAATGTCATGAGAAGACATGAGATGTGACGTGATTTGATGAGAAGAGACGTGACCAGACAAAACAAGATGACACTAGTCAGAACGAAAAGAGACTCGATGAGAAGAGCTGAGATTAGTTGAAACTAAATAAAAATAGTTGAAAAGACAAGAGGTGAGAAAAGATGAGAGGACTATAACAGAAGAGTTGAAAAGACATGAAACAAGAAGAGGTTTGTCAAGAACAAATAGGATAAAAAGAACTTATATATAGACAAAGGTACAGAGATAGAGAAAAGAAAAAAGTCATAGGACGAAAAAGAACGATGAATAGTTAGAGGAAGAAAAGGAAGTGTTCCGAAGCTGTGAGCACAGAGAGAGAGTTTGTTTGTGTGGGTGTGTGTGTGTGTGTGTGTGTGTGTGTGTGTGCAGGAGGGGGGTCCTGGAAGGTGAGTGCGTGATCCACAGACACACAATAGCAAATCCTCCGCTTTACACAAGATAGCATGCAGCACCACACATCAAAGACAACACAATCTTGCCCTCTCATTACAAACACAAAGCCAGATGAGGACAGCTGCCCGGGCCATGGGTAGTGCACAGGATTAAAGCTTCTGCCAAGAGGGGAGGAAGAAAAGCTGGGAGCGCAGTGTCAAGGGAGTGCAGAGACAAAAATGTACCGCAGAGCCTTCAGGAGCCAGTATGTAGCAGTGGAGGCACAAGGGAAAGAAAAACCTAGCTAAATTCTTCTCTCAGCTAACAGAAGTTACAGACAGCTCCTGTTTTCTTTGTTTAGAGGTGGCACAGCCTCTCTGATTCACTAAAAGGCAACTATGTCTGCTTTTGACATGAACAAAAACTAGTTGTGATTCCAAATCACACTTGAAATGATATAATAAACAAGAAATTCCAATGCTAAACAAAATAGTTCTGGTCCTATATGCTAATTGGTCAGCATTCCAGCAGTGCTAAAAACACATGAAATAGTAATGATTATAATACGAAAGACTTATTCAACTAGCAACTGGGTAAATTTGAGTGCAGCACCCATATATTTATGTTTAGTTATAGAAGACACACACACATATATATATATATATATATATATATATATATATATATATATATATATATATGTCTGTAACTATATTTTCTAGTAGAAGAATGACTTTATGATTTGTTTATCAATAACAATATGTCTTTAATATTTATATGTACTGTAATAACAGTAGCTCCAACATTTAAATTTGTCAAAGCAATAATGCATTCACGGTAGTGCTTCTTTAAAATTAACATTTCGAGCATTGAAACCTTTTATTCAAAGTTCTCACACCCACTGAAAATTTTTACTTACATTTTAAATGTTATTAAAGGGAATGATTCACTTTTGTAATAATTTTTATTAACAAGCAATTTTTGAGAAATATGTTATATTTTAAGAACCACAAGCAGCAATCATCACTGATTCTGGTGTAAAAAAACACCAGAAAAAACATAATATATATATGATTTTACATAATGATTTTTATACTGTACAAACTATAGATTCTATCTCCTAACCCTCACAAAAAACGTTCTGCATTTTTACAGTTTCAATAAAACATTATTTAGTATGCTTTTTAAGCGATTTTAGAAATGACCTTATAAACCACATTTATAGCATAACACCCTTTGAAACCTAAAAAAAGTCCTCGTAAACCACTTAAACCTGCCTACACACACACACACACACACACACACACGTTGCAATATGTGCAATAGATACTAGTTGCACATTGTAACCATTGCAGATTAACCTTTATTGCAAACACACTCTAATATTGATTAGCATACAAAAGTGTACGAACAGCTGACCCTTCCTCCGTCTGCACTCCAAAGTGCAGTCTGACAAGCCCGATGGGAGCGGACCTGTAATTATTCTCTGAGTGCATGTTAATACTTCATTAAAACAGAGACAGTGTAAATGAGCCAGTCATTAAGTATAACACTCTTTGGGTCACTCATGACATGCAAGGTTGTTGAATATCCCGCGGCAACATCTATTACAGGCGTGGAGTATCTGCATGTGTGATAGAGCAGACTTGTAGTAACATAAAACGCACACATACAGCTCTATTAATGAATCAAGAGTCGAACAAATTTGTGTAAAATCTTAGCAGAACCATTCTTACGTAAATTGTCCCATTGAATCTAATTCTATTCTAATAAAGATTCATGAACAATTCACACACAAATTTGTTCTGCTTCTGATTCATAAATGAGGCCCATGGATTACATAGCTGAAGTAATAGTAATTTTCAATATTAAAATGCTCTGTTATCCAAGCTTAATATGCAGAGATAACTATAAGTAAGCCATTTGCAGGTTGATTTCCCCCAATAATTGTGTCTCTGTAGCACTATAAAAACATTGTTCTGTTTGTTTGGTCCAAACCAACACTCAATAAATATCTCAACCTATTTTTAATAATAACACATTGAAATTTCACAACATAATTCCATCAATGTCGTATTGCTGATGAGGAAACAACCTTAATGTCTTAAAGATTTAAACACACACATCAAATAGACATCTGGGTGATGAACGTGTGCTATCAGGGTATAAACCTTCAAACTTCATTTATTTTTTAAAACTAGTTAGTTTAAACTTTAAGACATGACTTTGTGAAGCCAACATCAAAGTTTGGCTTGACAAACTCGACCTATCTAGAAGGGATGTGCCCGAAGCCGAATACCCTATTCAGAAAGGACTTCAAAATAAATAATTATTCAAATAATTCAAAATGAATAATTAATTATAGTTTTAGTTTAATTCAGCCAAATAATATAAAACATATTTGTTTGACTTAAAATTCAAGAAACACAAGCATAAAGCGACATTGAAAAAATCTCATTCTAAATTGCAACGAATTTATGAATTTATGGATGGCTGCAGTTACTGTAAATTGTGCGCATCTGGAGCTTGTCAAGTGTAATATTAACTAAGATATAACATCATGCACACTTTATTTATTATTAGGCTATTATTATGAAAAGGAATACACAAGGAATCTTTTAATAACAGAAACTATATACATAAGAGTAACGTTTAAAAATGGGTGTTTCATTTAGTTTTAGTTTAATTCAGTTTTAATGCACTTCTGTTTAAGCCCTGTCCACACCTGGTTCTATCCGAATTCAGAGATAGATAAAGATAATTTTGTCATATGAACAGACACAGGTAATGGCTTCACTGCACACCCCTACTATCTTGTTATTTTTGCAGTTCCATGTGGTGACACTAGTGGTACAGATGTTACACAGCTTTAACTGTTTATCCAATGCAAGAGAAGATGCATCTCAGAGACAGTTGGGCCCAGGGGACCGCCGCTGCTCCTGATTTCTGACAGAATGACAGCAGAGAGAGTAAAGGAGGGGACGAGAAAGAAAGAGAGAGGACAGTGAGAGGATAGAGGAGAGAGAAGCGAGGTGAAGCACGACAGGCTGGCGATGAGCCCACTGACACAGGCTGTCACCTGAAGATCAATCAGAAGAGCAGAACCTGGGCCAGCTTTCTGCTCCACCACTGGCAGACTCTTTTCTCTCTAACACACATACAATATACATACAGGTATGCAGGCATGCATATTGTTTGTTTTGGCACAGCCAAACAGAGAATGGAATAATGAGCTCCCTAGAGAATTCCTAGATTCAATGTATTGGTAAACAGGAGAGTCCAACTCCTAACCACAAATCCAGCACCTATTCACCAACATATTTATACACTGAAGACCCAAGGTAGCCCCAGCCCCTGACAGACATCTTATGCAGTTTGAATACATTTATTTGACATACTGTATTTTCAGTGTTTGAGTCCAGAAATGGGTCGTATGTTGGTTCTTTGCTAAATCAAATTATTAAATGCAACTAACTACAGTATATATATGTTGAGCAGAGTAAGGGGCCGTTCACACTGAACACGTTCCCCGTCTGTCGCTCACTTCGACATTGTGTCGAAGAAGCGACACTAGGAGCCTCGAGAGCCTCGCGCATCTCTGAACTTGAGAAAAGGCCAATGAGAAATTGGCAGACAGAATTTGCATGTCCCGCCCCCCGGACATACACGTATAAAGGGAGGGAAATGCGTCTGTTCATTCAGAAATTTTCTTCGGAGCCGACCGGTTGTGTGAGCAGCGAGCTGTTGGATCTATGGCGTATATCAGCGGCTGTCTCCTTCTCTGCACAGCAGTGCAGCTTTGCCCCTGGGTGCTTCGACAGCGCTGTCTAAAAGAGAGCTGTAAAAGAGTTTAATTCTCTAAAAGAGCAATACACAACGGCGTTGAATGTCCTTTTTAAGAAGCATCTTAATAAAGATGCCCTTCCACCCCTGTGTAGTTCCTGGATGCGGTCGAGTGCTCTTCACTCGTGATGGTCACAGGCACTGCCTCGTGTGTCTGGGCAGTGATCACACCGAGGCAGCGTTTGTGGAAGGTTTGTGTTCTCACTGCGAGAACCTTACCATGGCAACGTTGCGGACGCGGCTTTCCTTCCTAAAAAGAAACGCCACTCCAGCCGACCCCCACGTAGCTCCTCCTTCCCACGGGATTGAGGACGACCCGGTTGGCGATGGAGGCGATTTGGGGATGGCAGCGGGCTCGGTTTCACCGGGTACATCCCCATGAACCACCCGCCCCCCGACACACTCGTTGACTTCCGCCTGGGCTCGGGGTGACAGCGGCTCACCTCACGGCCAGTCTGCCTATCCTCTTGAGCCCCCTGAGCTGGATGATGAGCTCGCCGCTGCATCGGATAGTGTTCCGGCATCTGACGTGGAAGACTTGACTGGGCTGCCACCCTTGGGTCAGCACGCCCAGTCAGAGGCTGACGCCCAGATGGCAGACATGCTTGCCCGGGCTGCCGTTAGCGTGGGGTTGGACTGGAACCCTCCATCCTCCCCACACTCGACGAGAAGTGTGGCATCCTCGTGGGCACTGGCCAAAGGCACCTCCTTACCAGACATATGCAGAGCAGCGGGGTGGGCAACACCCAATACCTTTACGAGATTTTACAATCTTAGGGTTGAGTCGGTTTCATTCCATGTTTTCTCAAGTCTGAGCTGGTAGAACTCGGTAACGCGGAGGTAATATCATGCGCTCTTATCCCAGGAGATCCCACTAACTTGGCTCCCTGGATGACGACTCCTTAGGCCTCTGGTCTGCAAGTTCAATGGAGGAATTCAATGCGACTACTCAAATTACTCTGTACTGGAATAGGTGCTCCACAGGTCGGGCCCCCGTGTGGACTTGTCCCCCTATGTGTATTTTCCGCAGTACAGTCCCCTTGCGAGCGGACCTGTGTCTCCCTTGGGCAGTCCTCACTGCTGTTTGTAGCAACTCCTCCCTCCCAATTTTTTTGCATTATTGTAGTTTGCAATTTAATTTGCATTAATACATTTTCCACCTGTTGGAGATTTGCATGATGGCAAAAGGAAGGGTGCATATACTAGATTATTAATTTTTTTTTTACCTCTTAATTATTCTTATATCTTTTTTGTTTTGTTTGAAGTGTAATTTGAATTTAGAAATACCTTTGGTTTAAATTTTATGTTACAATACATAAATGTAATTTTTTTTAAGTATATTCACAATCTCTTAAATAAATTAAATTCCTACATAACTGCTGCATGTCTGGATTTGTGCTGATGTGCAAAACGATGACAAAGGATTTCTTTGTTGCTAAATACTAAAGTATGATTTAACTAAATCATCCACATGCATTTCTTGCATTGATGAAGCTGCTGGCTCGGCAGGCTATCGTTGTGATGATGCACTGTTGCTTGTAATTCTCAAAATATTCAGAATTTAAAGTCATAATGCTACAACTTAATTCTCGTAATTTTTACTTTCTTCTCAAAATATTGACTTTAATCTCATAGTTTTTACTTTTTCTCAAAATTCGCTCAAAATTTATTATGATTTTATTCTTGAAATCTTAGATTCACAAAATGTTCCCAATGGCACTTATAAAGCGTCATACAGGAAGGCACAGAGACACCCAAAAAAAATAACTCTCAGTGTGGTTCAGGGCTTCCGTAAACTGATCTATCACTCTTTCACGCACTGAGCATTGGGTCAGAATGCAAACCTTAATTTCCCTGCTAAAAATATGAGAAATTGTCAGTATATATACTTAAGCTCTGTTCACTTGTTGTTTTTCAATTGTTTTTCTATGTAAATATGTGCTAGGTGGATGTTTTTGACCATTCTGCCACATATTTGTGTTCTTTCGCTGACTCTTGCATGAGTGTCAGGTTTTTTAAACACCGTGTCAGATTTTTCAAAGAACTTCAACTTTAAACATGCATCTTGAGAGACATGCATTCTGTTTCATTTGCTGCGCTGCATCTAGCTTTGGTTTGACTGCCCCAAAAAATTGCCCCTTTCTAAAAAATGATTTAATAATATAACCCTAAACCTAAGCATCAGAGCAGAACAGTCTTGAGCTACATAATAATGAATAGGAAATTCATTTTCTAAATGATAACATCAGTTAAGTGCCATCCTTTTTACTCAATGAATTAGAGGAAATTAATGCCAAGTTGAACTGTCACAATAATATCCTACTCCTGTGTGCGATTATCTAAACAGTGTAATTGTTCACACTGTGTATTTTGGCCGATATAACTCATTTTATGCTCATATTAAATTGCATGTATATTCATGGAATGAATCACAGAAAAGGATCCCTGCTGGCTGCTAATGATTATAGTTGTTGAAAGCGTTGAGTACATTGTGACATTTTGGACAGTCTTCTCTCTCTCTCTCTCTCTCTCTCTCTCTCTCTCTCACACACACACACACGCTGGTGAACTGTGTGAAAGGATTACTATACGTGAGCCAGTATTTTGCAGCCATCTCATTGCTTAGACTGTGAGATTTCATTCAAAACAAGACCATTTTATTTAATTTTTTTTTGTGGTATAACAAATAAATTTAGGAACCCCAAAATTGCATTCCTGTATAATGCAATGCCACAACTTTGCACCAGAAGTTTTTATTTGATTTACAAAGGCATGCATCAACCCAAGTTTACTTCTCTGCTGCTTTTTAAAGATAAGTGTTCTCCTTCTGATCCATTGCTCACAGAATTATTTCTGCCACAACAACAACAGTCCGTTTGGCGCAAAAGAAATAATTTCATCGGCAGGCTAATGTGTGTAATCTAGTGCCCGTTAAATCTAGTGTCCGCAAAAGTCTACATAAATACTGCAGACTATTTTCAGAAAACAAGACTGAAAACTATCTGCATTAGCCTTAAGTCCAAGACCAGAAAATGAAATTGCATTTTGTGCATTAAATTATTCACAAATTATAAATTAATGACCTCTGATGGTATGAAAATGCTCCAAGATGTAGCAACACAAGGCATAACCACTTATACTATGTCAGCACTCTTAAATATGCATTACTGCCTGTTTAAATTAGTATTTGTGTGTCAGAGGAAATGGAGATAAGGGCACTGTTTCTGTGAGAAAGGGACCTAACTCTGGTGATGGAAATGAGCCTGATATTAAAAAAGGAGTACATTTGGTGTACCCTTGGCATTTTCCTATAAATCTCCAGAGGCCAAGTAACTCTGTTGTCAATCACCTACTCTCCGCAACCCTTTTGATCTTTCCCATGTAAGGTAGCGTACCTACTATCTCACTGTCCTTATATTGGTCTGAGTTTGGGAGCACTGAAGGCAAGGTTGTATTCACTCAAAAAAGAAAAATGTCAATGACCATAATAAAATTGAGGAAATGTTTTTCCATGCAATTAAATTACATTTGTTAAACAAAAACAAATTTGTTTAAAATGGATTTGTTCAAGCCTTGCTGTATGAACTTAATTTTGTTACATCTACTAGGCTAAATTTGCTCATTTGTCATCATTTTATTTATGTTGAGGCAACATCATTTGTACTGTTTGCAGCTTTTTGCCAAACATTTGTTTTTGCAATTGTAACAAGCTGTCAGCTATAGAAGATGACTTCTTGCAAAGCAAGCATACTGTCACGATGGTCAAACTAAAACAACATATTTATGTAAGTTTGATGCATTCACATGACAGAGGGGCAACAAACACCACTACCAGTAAAAATACTGCAATAAAAAGCAAATATTAAAGACATTAATTTGCAATCTTTACTCAGGCCACGGTGCAAGCTGGATAAAATATGAACCTGACATCACGTTCATCTGGTTATGGCCAACAAAATATATTTATGTTACATGGAAGGGCGTTCGATCCACCAGGGGTCAGAGGAATCACTGCTGTCTGCCTGGGGAAGGAGCAGCTGTCATCCGTCAGAGGGTGGAGGAGTTGTGGAGGACCAGACGACGGTGTATACGGGAACCGGTGAGACATTTTTTTTTCTCTCTTTCTCCTCTCTCTCTCTCACTGCTGCTCCACCTCGCTCTCCCTTTTTCCCTCCCCTTGTCTCCCTCCCAGGTCTTGAGGAAGAATGGGTGGGGGGGATGTACATCATGCTCAGATTCAAAGGAGTGTGATGAGGAGGAGAGAGGGATAGAGACAAGCTGGATATGGCAGTTCAAGAGAGAGATAGAGCCCCACACCGCTGTGTGTGTTTATGTTTATCTTTTTGTTTCATTTTTATATTAAATATTTATTTTATGGTTCGTCTGTCTCCCCCCCACCCCCTGTTACACTGAAATAATAAGCATCATATTCCAAAATTACCAAGACTTTTCAACTAGCTAAAATATATATAAGATAAAAAACACAAATTTATTGTAATTTTTGATACACATTATACAACATTAAAATGCCCTGAGACAGCGATTACTCTGGATGGTCCTGAGAAATTAAATAGTGTTAAACATACAGTATAAATTAGTTATACATAAGTTTACACATTAACTTTGGCAGGCCTAAACCACATTTAAAAAAAAAAAAAAAATATCCTGAAAACACTGAACTAAACTGAAACATAAAACATTGATAAGTCAAACTAACAGTCAGACTGAAAACTAATATAAAATTTTTGAAATTAATTTATATTAAAACAGGAAGAAAAACTAAATTATATATATATATATATATATATATATATATATATATATATATATATATATATATATATAAATAGAATAACACTGCTCAAGACACTTATTATTTTATTTTAGTTTAGTTTTACAAAGAAGGCTAAACAGTCGGACATAAATCTGGCAGAAATCAAACTCAGTCCTCCAGTGGGTTGACTTTGCCCTCCTCAGATTATCGCCCTAGATTTTTTATGCAGAACAAATCAAGTTTTGCAAGCAAACTACTATCTCCATGCCATTTTATCATTATAGATTGTGTATTATAGAAAGAAAGTCTGAGTAAATGGCATCTGTCTCTTTGTCAAACAAGTCTCGACAACAGAGCTGTCTTTCAGAACCATGGATAGCTCACAGAACACAAGCTGCTTATTTTACACGTTCTCTGGCTCTATTAAGTGAAAACAAATCTGTTGACAGATGTGCCATTTGAATACCAGCATGCTTAGGTGTTACAAAAAGAGGTGGAATATGTCAAATTATGCAAATATAATTGGTGTAATTGTCAACAGAAAGTTATTGTACTATTGGGTTTCATGCAGCAACCAGTCATTTATTAGTTTGTATGCCTCCCACTGTGGGGTGGATATCAATATACTGGCCATATATGAAAACAGCAGTAAACCTGCTCGGGGGTCCCACAGGTATCAGTGATTGATCCCACGCTGCTATCTCCAAATCTCTTCTTTCAGGATCTCACTCAATGGAGCTTGTCCAACTCCACCTCACCTTTCATCAGATATAATGGTCTGTCTTGCATGCTGTCCAACACCCGAGATTAAATCACAACTGGACAGAACAGCCCTTTTTTTCGATAGCAGTATGACAAAGACATGAAGCTTTCCCGGCTGCAGACAGACCTCATTTGAGATTTCTGCAGAGCACACACTTTATTTTAGAACACCAGTCTCTCTCTAACACTGGTTTCGATTGCATTATTTGCGATTTTTCGTATGCTATGTGGATTTAAAATAAAGAGAGTTGTAACTGTCCAGAGACAGGATAAAAACAACAAAGAACAACTAAAACAACAACAAAAAAAATCTTATTAGAAGCAGAAATTTTACAAAAATAAATGTTGGCATGAGTAGTAATAATTGTTGTTATTATTCTTAAAAAAAAAGCAATGAAACAACTTTAAAAAAGATTATATAATATCATAATAATTGTTTTAAATCTTACAATATATTAATATTTAAAAAAAATGTTTTGTTTTTTTTAAACGGTACCTTGAATTTTTTTTAAATGATTGATTAAGTTGCATACATTTAGGTGTATTCAAGATGTAAAATTCCAGTGTAAAACAATATAATAAGAAAATAAATAATCCTTTTAACAAATCTTCCATGGCTAGAATGGATATGCAGTGTGAATTAAGGAAATCCTCAATCATGCAATGTAGGGAGTCAGGTACTTCTTGCATCTTTAATGGAATCAATAAAGTGAGTGGCCAAGATCAGGCAACACCTCGTGTTATTCACGGATGTGAAGAGACTAAAACAAAAGACTGATCGTTTACTACTTTCCCTGAAACAAATCCCCCAATTACTATGTAATTACTGCAGGCGTGGATAAGGAGGTCTCATACACAGAAGATAATTATAAAACAAGGGAGTTATAAATCATCTTCTTATTGCCCGAGGGACTCTTATAAAAAAAATTCTGTGAAGAATGAATGCAGTCCATACTTATCTGTTAGGATCAGGCCGAAGGCCGGAACTCACAGCAAGTGCTATCAACTCAATAGATTTGTCAACAGGGAGTAATCAAGGCCACAGAGGAAGTACGACTGCAATCAAGTTGACAGAGACTAATCAATATGCAACATGGCCTAAGACATGCAACATAAAGTTAAGCAGAGGCAATGAAGTTTGCTTCTAAATGGAATGACTATTTTTAGCAAATATCTGGAAATGACTGTTAGAGCTGTGCTAAACACTGCTGATTGCAATAATACAAGTTGCAAGAAAATGGGTCTGTCAAATAATACAATATTGCTTACAAGCTTTCATTACAATGTAAATGGAAAAGCATTAAACGTACAAACCACAAATAACAGTCAGATTTGACTGTTTTCCGACCATGTTCTCATGTAGTCTATTACAGCACATCATTCATTACACACACTATTGACTGCAGAGCTTTACATCTAAACAGAGAAGCTGAAACCATGACAGATCTCCACACTTGGATAAAGATTTTTTTTATGTACTGACAAGCATGATGCGGACATTGCCTCCATAACTCATTGATCCATGTGTTGATTACTATTAAAATGTTTGGAGTCATTCTTTTACATTTATATTCATAATGTTTCTTGCTTTTTCTGTGGATTATTATTTCTGTTAAATCTTATGTTGTGTGCTGTATTAAAATTAGATATGAAGAGCTGTCTCCATTTCAACATATTCAACATCACAGGAGGATGTTGTGAAGCAGTAATTTAACATTGTCACTGCCTGGTTTACCAACCAGGCAGTGACAATTTTGCAATTTGTGCTGTTCAGATGAAGTCAGACAGAGCTTTGAGAAACAAGCAACTAAGATTATTCAATAAACTGCTAATTTTTACCTTCACTTCATTTCCTACCTTCTGCTAAATTCCCTAGTGGCCTTTGCCTGGATCTTGGGCTGGTAAAAGAGTTAAAATATCACGTTTAGGTCGACCGGGTTTTTGATATCAGACAAAACTCTAATATTTGGATTTCTTCTGATGTAGAGAGTTTTCTAGTGGGAGCCTGGATCTACCATTCCTGGAATTGTTGGTCAGGATGAATGATTTAACATTCATTCAGCAGGATGGATGATCTAAAACTATACTTATTACCAACAACTTTAAATCACTAGTTTCATGTTTTCCCATGATTTCTATATTGATTACATAATTTGTAATGCTTATATCCAATGTTGTAGTTTGGATTGTAGTTTATGCCCTAGTGAAACACAGTAAGTACTGTAATCACACCATTCTTTTTGTCCTATTTTCAAATCCTTTATTCTTTAAATCAAAGCTTGTATCAATGATGTCCTTAGCAGTGAGGAGAGAGACCACCCTGCTCGTGTCGACATGTATGACTCTGCTCTGATCTCTGCTCGAACTGCTATGGAGATGACATGTCTGACAGAGCGCATCAGGAGCGTGTGGCAGGGAAATTAATCAAGGAGAACAAAACAAACAGACGAGAGTGAAAGTGTAAGAGTGTGGCAGCAACGACGGTCTTAATATGTCGCAAGTAGGCACACGCGATGCCCTGATGAGCATCAGCCAACCATTCACACAACCTTCAAATGACATCAGAGCACCCCACTGACTGATACAGCTGAGTTGTGCCACTGAGCTGATGTGATATATTTAATCCAGCAGAGTAGTTTGTGTTCATGATGGAGAGTTAGCCACGGAAATGAGAGAAAGAGATAGAGATAAAATTATACAGCTGATATCAAATATAAATGGAAGCTGCGTAGGGCTGCCCCAACACAAATACTCTTGTTAAAATGAATGTTTTTATGCTAAAATGCTTTCTCCTGTTCCATCTTAATATGCAGGGACAACTATAAGTAAACCATTAGTCAGTTGATTTTCCCTTATATTGTAACCAGTGTGGCTCTGTGGTACTAACAAAACATTGCTCTGTTTGTATAAGCATCCTACCAAGGGGCAATCTTTTTGTTTGACAAATGGCAGACAGGTGAATTGTTCAATTCCATTTGGTGCCACTAGTGTTTCAGATATTCCACACTTCAGCTTTAAAGAGCTGTGCTCCAAATATGAAATCACATAAGCTTTAGTAAATCTATTCAGTTCTATTAAATCTAATTTTCCCAGCTAAATATCAATTGATATTGCTATATTTATGGCCACTCTTGCTTACATTAAAAAATGGGAGGGTCCTTGACGCGTTGGATCAGAACAACACCGATGCGCTTACGGCACGGAAATGGAAAGCCTTTCCTCTGATTGCAAGATCACGGCTAATTCCGATGGTGCCATTATCCGAATTGAGTGATTGTTTCTTGATTATTCATGACCTTCACCTCTGCGAAGCCTTTCCTGCAGCTGGCATGCAGAATTATTTTTTTCACAGAGCACATGGTCTATCTCATAAGCCCTTATCAGCCAAATCTGGTAAAGATGGATTTGTAAGGATGGAATTAATTTGTCCCTGGAGGCTGGTGTGCATCTCCCTGCAATCCATGTAATTATGGCCAAATGATAGGCATAATTGCTCATTAGTCTCTGCAGGCCCTTGCAGGGCCTCCTTATATGTGCTATATAAAGTGAGAAAGACATGTACAAACAAACATATGCAGACATGGTCTCATTCCCAAACCGATCATTCGTTTCCAAATTTTTATGCAGATTCATTGATATTCACTCTTCATGTATTTAACTATCATTACAAATGAAATAACTAATTGACTCTACATTAGATATTACTTATTTCAGATTAACAATAATAATGTAATATGCATTACATCTCAATCAGCTGGCATAGGCTCTGCATATACTGTAAATGCAGCCTGTATAAGTGTATGCACAGCTGGCTAATGGTTGGTTCAAAAGACATTAATGTGTAGTATAGTTCAATTTTAATAGGTTTTAATGTGTTTCAACTGGTTTTGAGAATGTCACACTTGGCTTTACTTTTTACTTCCCTTCTGTGGAAATGAATGATAATTTCAAAGTGTGGACATAAGCTCCCTCATTTGGTTGGCCATTTTGTGTAAAGACAGCGAGTCTACCTTTGTGAGTCCACCGAACGAGGACACCAGCAAGGCGCCACTCAAAACAGCACTTACAGCAAGAACATCTTTTTACATCAGCACCTGCTCCGCTCTCATTTTTGGTTGAAATCTACAGCCAGTCAGCTGTGAACAAAGCTGACTTAATTCCAGCCTTTGCCATGCAGTCAGCCCTCAGCATACTCACACTGTTCAAGGCTCTGATGCTGGCATACCGAACAGTCACTGGATCTGCTCCAGCCTACCTAAAATTATTCCTGCAGAGTTACATTCCCACCAGAAGCCTGTAGTCGGCTAATGAGCGGCATCTTGAACCAACACAAGATGCCACTCACAATAGCAGTTACAGCAAGTATCTTCTTTATTCTTAATTTTATTTTATTTATCTCCTTATACATTTCTGTATGTCTACTCCCTGCATAACATGTGCCCTCAAACACATCCGTGTTATCTGTTACAGACAGTTTAAACGATGCAGATGTAGGACTTATCGCAACCCACACAACCTATGGCCACTTTGCACATCAGCACCTGCATCGCTCTCATTTTCGGTTGAACTCTGGAACACCCAGTCAGCTGTGAACAAAGCTGAATTAATTCCTGCATTCAGCCATGCAGTCAGCCCTCAGCATACTCACACTGACAGAAACAAGGATATGCCCAGAGGATACAGCAACACCCTTTGCCCTCTCCAACAACTTATCCTTCTCTCACACCCCTCGACATACTGGTAGGGATAGGGGAACAGGTTTGCTCATTCCAACCAACTGGAAATTTTCACCACTCTCCTCATTTTGCAACAATACTTCATTTGAATTCCATGCTGTCACTACAATGCAACCTACAAAAATCCATGCTATTGTCATATATCTCCCTCCTGGTCAGCTGGCTAACTTTCTTGAGGAGCTGGATGTCCTCCTAACCTCCTTCCCTGAAGATGACAACATGTGGCTCTTGGTGACTTCAACATACACCTAGAAAAGCCCCAGGCTGCTGAACTTCATGACCTTCTGGCCTCGTTTGACTTGGAAAGACTGTAAGCACTACCACAACTCACAGATCGGGCAACCAGCTGGACCTAATTTTTAAATGTAACTGTACCATCAAAATGTTCTTGTCACTCCTTTACATGTTTTTGATCACTACTTTATTCAATTTAGCATGACACTCCCATCTATACTAACACAGACTCCCCCTCTGGTTCCTTTTTGCCGTAACCTCTGTTCTCTCTCACACACCCATCTCTCACAGAACAAGCTGCTAGATGACAATCAGTCAGGCTTCAAAAGTGGACATTCCACAGAGATTGCCCTGCTATCTGTCATTGAGTAGCTGAGACAGGTGAGAGTGCGATCCAGATCATCCGTCATTATTCTACTGGACCTATCTGCAGCCTTTGACACAGTCAGCCATCAGATCCTCCTGTCCATCCTCTGGAAATGTGCTTGGCTGGTTCAAGTCCTATCTCTCAGGTATGTTTTTCAAGGTATGCTGGAGAGGTGAGGTGAAGTGTCCAAATCACATCAGCTACTACCTGGAGTACCTCAGGGCTCAGTGCTTGGACCACGTCTTTTCTCTATATACACAGCATCACTGGAACCCATCATTCAAGCACATGTGTTCTCTTACCCCTGCTACAACAATGACACACAGCACTGCTTGTCTTTCCAGTATTGGCTCAAATCTTTGCTTGTTTGGCAGACATCTCAGCCTGGATGAAGGATCACCACCTGCAACTCAACCTAGCAAAAACTGAGCTCCTCGTTGTTCCAGCCAATCCTGCTGTTGAGCATAACATAACTGTTCAGCAGGGATCATCTACAATATCACCTTACAAAATGGTCAGAAATCTAGGGGTAACCATCGACAACCAACTTAAGTTCACCGACCACATCTCAAAGACAGCATAATAATGAAGATTTACACTATACAACATCAGGAAATGCCAGCTGATGCACATATCAAGTTCAAGGCTCTGATGCTGGCATACCGAACAGTCACTGGATCTGCTCCAGCCTACATAAAATCATTCCAGCAGAGTTAAGTTCCCACCAGAAGCCTGTGGTCAGCTAATGAGCGACATCTTCTTGTACCAACACAAAGAGGCACCAAATCACTTTCCTGGACTTACGGCTTCACTGTACCTCGATGGTAGAATGCCATCCATCCATCCATCCATCCATTCATCCATCCATCCATCCATCCATCCATCTTCAACCGCTTATCCGAAGTCGGGTCGTGGGGACAGCAGCTCCAGTAGGGAGCCCCAAACTTCCTTAATGTGAAACTGATAGTCACACACAACCACAAGATTTCTGGCTGTCCTGGATGGTGAAATTGTTGACAAGTCATTTATTTGCACTGTCTGTGTTGCTTTCACTAAAGGAATTGTACAAGCCAGGTAACAGTGCAAATACACCAAATAGATAGAGCTGAACACAAGTTGCATTGTGAAAACAAAGATCTTGTGGGTTGGTTCTTAGTGCTTGGCTGTGGAGGATGTAGTCAACTACCATGATCTGACACACTTTACAGGGTCTGCAGAGCGTCACTCCACCAGTGTGATCCACACGCTTGAACCGGCTATTTAAAATATCAAAAGTGTGCTTGACTACACTGAGCATCTGGATATATGGCCAGTTATAATGCTCTTCTCCATCCTTAGATTTGATCAATTACTGCTGCATTGATCGCTAGAAAATGTAAAAAAATTTCTCGTTTAAACAAAATTCTGTTAATTGTGACAAATAGTGCTGACTTTTGTGAATAAGGCGCAATCTATCATATCCTACTATAATTTTTTTTATTTTGACTGATTTTCAATATGCATCGTGGAGCACTTTACCAGCAAAGATATGGCCTGTTTAAACTAAATTGTGAATGGTTAGTAAATAATGTTTTATTTCTCTCTCTCTTTCTCCCCTCTCTCACTCCCTCTTAGTCATTTTCAGGTCCCTCCAGAGTCAGCCTGTTACCTTTTGTCCTCTGTTTTCAGAGATTCTGTTCCAAAAGATTGTGTGTGTGTGTGTGTGTGTGTGTGTGTGTGTGTGTGTGTGTGTGTGTGTGTGTGTATATATATATATATACACAGTATATATATACTAAAATAAGCTGTTCACTTGAGTTGTTATATTGTGGCTAATTTTTGGGCTTCTCTAAAACTTAAGAGTGACATTTTTAGAATGTCCCACAAAAGGGTCATTGTTTGCACTCCCCTTGTCTTCCATTGGCCAAAACACACACCACTGGTTGAGCCAATGTTGCCGTGTTTACATTTTTCAGGAAATTCAAATTACAAATGACTTGGTTACAGACGTTTTTGCATTTTAAACTTGGATAAGAGAAATCATTTAAAATTACACACGTCACCTTCAACTTGACAATATTTTATATAAAATTAACACAGTTACATTATATTTCAGTATTCTGCAAATTGGGATAATAACTCAAGAGTATAAGCATGATTAATGTACTCTATATAATGTATTCTTCATAATTCCAGGAAAAGGAAGAAAATACATTTTCTCTTTTTTCATTCTTTGAGTTAATATAAAATTAATCTTCACCCCAGGTTCTTAAAATGTTCACCATAAGGAAGCCTATAATTACTCCTATGAACTCAGGCAGTGGGACTCTCATCAACTTTTCATTTTTCTTATTACATGCCTGACTCTGAAATGCATGTGTTGAGTGCACCCACATTTGTGCCATGAGTTTCGGCAGATGTGTCAAGAACACGTCAATCCATTTGTGGAAAACAAAATTTTCTAAGAACTTCCACTGGAACACCAATTTGACATGACTGTTCTCCAGAAATTGTTCAATAAACACCCAGATCTCTCATGCATGCTGGTACTGTTGGCACACCTCTTTCATTTAAACGCAGCACCAAGGCAGAATCCCTGGGTGATAGCAAACACAGATGAAAAAAGTCCTCACTTGGCAAAGTGTTATTGCCAGCAAAAATCATAAGGCAACAGTTCCTTTATTGCTCACCTGTTTGTCAGTCAGAAACTGAGAGAATACATATAATAATTAGAGAAAAATGGCTTCACTTATTTCCTTTCATTATAGCAATTAACCTACTGAATTGTTAGAATGGCCCGCAAAAGGTTTCATTGTTTGCACTCCCCTTGTCTGCCCTTGGTTAGCCAAATAGTTGCGGCCAAAACACACACTACTGGTTGAGCCAATGCTGCTGTGTTTAAATTTTTCAGGAATATCAACTTACAAATTACATACTTATAGACATTTTGGCATATTAAGCTTGGAAAACAGAAATCATTTAAAATTACAAACTTCACCTTTAACTTGACGATACTTTATGTAAAATTAACACTGTTACTTTACATTTCAGTATTCTTTATATTAGGATAATAATTCCAGAGTATAAGCATGATTAATGTACTCTATATAATTTATTCTTCATAATTCCAGGAAAAAAGGAGAATACATTTTCTCTTTTTTCACTCCTTGAGTTAATATAAAATTAATCTTCACACCAGGTTTTTAAGATATTTTGCATAAGGAAGTCTATAATTACTCCAATGAACTCAGGCAGTGGGACCCTCATCAACTTTAAATTTGTCTTATCACATGCTTGACTGAAATGCATGTGTTGAGTGCATACACATCTGTGCCATGTGTTCTAACAGATGTGTCAAGAACGTGTCAATCCATTCGTAGAAAACAACATTTTCTAAGAACTTCCACTGGAAAACCAATGTGACCTGATTGTTCTCCAGAAATTGTAAAAAAAACAAAAAAAACAAAAAAAAAAACAGATCTCTCATACATGCTGGTCTCGGGACTAAAGGGACTCAAGATGGTGCCGAGTATGGCTGCTGCATTGCAAGCTCTGACACAACACTGCAGTTTATTGTTTGTTTTGTTTACAGTTTTATTTATTTTTTGTATTGGATGTTGTCTGCCTTATTGTATATGACAGACAAACGCTTTTGGACATTGGTTCTGCAATTACATGCCGAAAACCGGACTTCTAATTCCTCAATGCCAACCCACTGTTTACAAACACGCCAGTGGAGCCCTTTGTCTGGGCAGCCCGGCCGTGGAAACGCAGAAGGAAAAGGGGAAAAAGAGCCGGCGTTCTCATCAGAGTAAGACGTCATGCAAATCGACCCCCACTAACCTGTATTCTACTTGCAAACGTTCAATCTCTGGACAACAAGCTCTGCGAGCTGAGGCCGCGGATCTCTTTCCAACGAGAAACTTGGATGTCTGCGGAGATTCCTGACTCAGCCATCGAACCTGCGGGATTCTCCGTGTACCGAGCGGACAGAGTGAAAGACCTCTCAGAAAAAAGCAGAGGTGGTGGTGTATGTTTTATAAACAACAAATCATGGTGTGAGACATTTTAGTCTTTCTGCTCTCCTGATCTGGAATTTCTTATGCTTCTGTGTCAACCATTCTGGCTACCGAGGAAATCACAGCGGTCATTATCACTGCCATGTACATTCCCCCACAAGCCGACACAGACCGGGCACTCAGTCTCTGTTGCGGATGTAACCCAATCCACTCCTGATGGGTGAACATCCGTAAAGCCGCGGGTCCAGACGGCATTCCGGGCTGCATCATCATAGTGTGCGCGAACCAACTGGCTGGTGTTTTTACAGACATTTTCAACCTGTCCCTCTACTTGTTTGTAGTCCCCACATGCTTCAAAACGTCCACCATTGTGCCTGTACCAAAGTAATCAAAAATAACTTGTTTAAATGACTGGTGTCCTGTTGCTCTGATCCCCATCATCACCAAATGCTTTGAGAGGCTAATCAGAGATTATATATGCTCTGTGCTGCCCACCTCTATGGACCCATTGCAGTTTGCTTACCGCAACAACCGCTCCACTGATGATGCCATTGCATCTACAATACACACTGCTCTCTCCCACCAGGAAAAAAGGAACACATATGTGAGAATGCTGTTTGTAGACTACAGTCAGCATTCAACACCATAGTGCCCTCCAAACATGATGAGAAACTCCGGGCTCGAACAGCTCGCTGTGCAGCTGGATCCTGGACTTCCTGTCAGGCAGATGTCAGGTGGTTAGAATGGGCAACAATATCTCATCACTGACCATCAACACAGGAGCCCCGCAGGGCTGTGTTCTCAGCCCAATCCTGTATTCCCTGTACACACATGACTGTGTGGCAACACATAGCTCCAATGCCATCATTAAGTTTGCTGACGATATGACGGTGGTAGGTCTGATCACTGCCTACAGAGAGGAGGTGCACACTCTGGCATGCTGGTGTCAGGAGCACAACTTCTCCTTCAATGTCAGTAAGACCAAAGAGCTTGTAGTGGACTTCAGGAGGAAAGACAGAGAACACAGCCCCATCACCATTAATGGAGCACCGGTGGAGAGAGTCAGCAGGTTCCTCTGTGTCCTTTATCACTGAGGTACTCACATGGTCCATCCACACTGAGGCCGTTGTGAAGAAGGCTCACCAGCGCCTCTTCTTCCTGAGACGGCTGAGGAAGTTTGGAATGAAACACCCCATCCTCATACGGTTCTACACCAGCACTGTAGAGAGCATCCTGACTGGCTGCATCACCGCCTGGTATGGCAATAGCACCGACCACAACCGCAAAGCACGTCATCAGACACATCATCGGAGGTGAGCTTCCCTCCCTCCAGGACATATATACCAGGCGGTGTGTAAAAAAAGCTTGGAGGATCATCAGAGACTCCAGCCACCCGAGTCATGGGCTGCTCTCACTGCTACCATCAGGCAGGCGGTATCGCAGCATCAGGATCCGCACCAGCCGACCTCATGACAGCTTCTTCCCCCAAGCAATCAGACTTTTGAACACTTGATCTCTCACGATCAATATACATCAGCACTGCACTTTATTAATCTTATTATCTTACACTGGACTGTCATAATTATATTCTCCACAATACAACTACTGTATATACAGTATATATTTTTATATATTTTTTATTTTTATTGTATGTGTATTCTATATTGTGTGTATTGTTTACTGTACATTATTATTGTGCTGTGTAATTATGTGTACATTTGATATGTAAATTGTGTTGTGTAAATATGTTGTTTATTGTAAATTGGTATGCGTCTCGTCACTGTCATGACTGCTAAGTTACTCGGAACTGCATACAAGACTTTCACCCACTGTTGCACTTGTGTATATGGTCGTGTGATAATAAAATGATTTGATTTGATTTTGATTGGCACACCTGTTTCATTAAATGCAGCACAGGCCGAATCCCTGGGTGTTAGCTAAACATGAAAAAGATGAAAAAATGGCAAAGTGTTATTGCCAGCAAAAATCATAAAGTAACAGTCCCTTTACTGCTTACCAGTATGGCAGTCACAAACTGAGAGAACACATCTAGTAATTAGAGCAAAATGGCTTCACTTATTTCCTTTCATTATAGCAACTAACCTACTGAACCTGTTCTTTGACAGAAGGAGGGAAGGATGTTCTATCAAATTACAGGGATGTTTCATAGCTGTGTTAGCTCTTGTTCTTCCTCTGTGATAATTAGGATGAGATTGTGAAAGATGTGTTACATCTAAAAAGTGAAGATTCTGAAGAAAGCAAGCAAATAGATGCAGTTTGAGACAGAACAAGGGGTAGGAGGTGGACCACTCAAAGCAAAATGAATGGGAGAAACCGCAAATTAATGCTAAATACCCTACAAATAAATTCCTTTTTTTGTCATTTTGTTCAAACTTTAAAAAAGGACACCCTGCGTGGGCTTTTCAAAGATACCAAATGTTTGAGGGTTTGGTCATGAAAACGTCCTCTACTTGGTTTTTTCAAAATTTCTGATGCAGTTTTCAAATCGAGTCAGAATTCTTGAGAGGTCCCCTTACATCGACCCCCATTGCCATTTTTGTAATAATAGTTTTACAGTATCTTTATCACACTATTGTCATGAACTGGTAATGTGAATGAGGACCCAAATGCAGAAATTAAAGAACTTAACTATTTCTTAAACAAAACAAAAAGAGAAACAAATCACTAACGATGGAGGTCAAAGGAACTTACACTGACAAACTGACCAGAACCCAGAAAAATCCCACAACACAGACAAGACAAATTAAGGAATTTATAGGAAACAGAAGGATTGAAACCAGCTGCTGCCCATAAACACAAGCCATGGCAAGGCTGATTGCACTGCTGAGCAGCACCGGGGGAAGCATTAGGGAGAGAAGAAAACACAAGCACATGGGACAACCTGAGAGATGGGTGGATGAAACTGTCCCAGAAAAAAATATTGGTAGCTGCTAAAGCACAAAAAAACAAAAATTAAAAGAATAATTTTATCTTATTAAAACTAGTCATTTTTGTATTAGAATGAGTTGTAAGACAAGAGTAAGATATGAGGCTCAATAATATACTACAATTTTTTATTTAAATTGGTCACCGTGGCTGAGATACATTGTGTACAGTAGATTTATAAGTAGCTCAATTTATCAAATGTTTTGTTTTCTCTGTTGCCACTATTATTTATCAACAGTGCTTATATACTGTATTTAAAGATAACGAGCGAGAACCACTCGTCATGGGCACAACATAATAAATAGACATGTTACAACTTTACAAGTGTTTAATAGTAAGCTAACATGTAGCATTAGATAAAAATGTTACCGACAAACCTATATGCATATTAACGGCGTACATATTAATTAAACAATGTGATTTAACGTTAGTAATTTAGAAGTACCAACAATCATAAAACAAAGGAGAATTATATCTTACCATTATTGTGAGGTGAAAATGATCATTCACTCAGCCACCGTCTGTAAATTTTTTCAGGCAACAGCGTGCCGAGCACTTGTGCACGTTTAGCATTTTCAGATGGAAAAATTCGGGTACTCGAGCACGTTATGTCGAAGAAGTGACACTAGGGGTCTCTCTTGAGTGCCGAATATACCTCTGATCTATGAAAAAAGGCCAATGAGAAGTTGGCAGACAGAATTTGCATGTCCCACCCTCGGACATACGGGTATAAAGGTGGGGAAATACGTCTGTTTCATTCAGGATTTTTCTGAGGAGCTGGAAATGGTCCAGGCACAACAGTGGCTCGGGCTCAGCGACGTGGCCAGGAGGACACCACATCTTGTTCCCTCCATCAGGGAACGGAGGTTACATCCGTAACCTAGACGTTCCCCGTCTGGCGCTCACTTCGATGTTGTGTCGAAGAAGCAACACTAGGGGTCCAATTTAAATCACGCTATGCGCTGAGCCATGTACATGTTCTGCTGACACAGGTGCGGGCAGGTACATGACGTGCCAAAACGACCAGCTGTATCAGACTGCAGGTACCCTTCCCCAATGCCCCACAAAGTTGTCGGAATCCTTATAGTTACCCTAGACAGGGGAACAAGGCGACGCTTGCAACCTGGGAACGGGCCGAGTCTAGCCGGGCCTCTTTTCTCTCTATGTTTCTCGGATAGAGTCAACGGCTGGGGCCCTTACACGCACAAGGGAAGGGGGTCTTACCCAGTTTCCTATTCTTTCAGGGGGACAAGACCCTGCGAAGACCTGACCTGCCCAGAGAGGGGGAGGTAAGAGTGGTGTATACACCACATAGGCTTTTAGGTAACGTGGGAAGTGGTGCGGTGGTAGATCCCACCTCTTCGGAGGGAGGAGTTGCTACAGACACGGCGACCGGGGGGCAGTGGGAACTCCCCAAGGAGACGCGGGTCGACTCGTAAGGGGACCGTACTGCGGAAAATACACACAGGGGGAAGTCCACGTAGGAGCCCTGACATGTGGACCACCTATTCCAGTACAGGGTAGATTTGAGTACCCGCAGTGGATTGGGGTGGCAAATTCCTCCGCCGAATTGCGGACCCAGAGGGCTAGGGAGGAATCATACAGTGAGCCGAGTGAGTGGGATCACCTGGGAGAAAAAGCACATGGTATTACCTCAACCGAGGGAAAAAGCGTTAGGTGCCAGCGATCCACCCGGTCAGTCTGTCAGCGTGTTACCGAGTTCTACTGGCTCTGAACTGAGAAAACACGGGACGAAACTGACTTTACCCTGAGATTGTAGAATCTCGCAAAGGTATTAGGTGTTGCCCAACCTGCTGCTCTGCATATGTCTGCCAGGGAGGTGCCTCTGGCCAGTGCCCATGAGGATGCCACACTCCTTGTTTGAGTGTGCTCGGGGGGGGGGGGGGGGGGGGTGCATGGCCTGGGTGCGATAGGCCAATGAAATGGCGTCCACCACCCAGTGGGAGAGCCTCTGTTTGGAGACAGCGTTCCCTTTCTGCTGTCCACCGAAGTAGACAAAGAGCTGCTCAGAACATCTAAAGTTCTGCGTGCTGTCCAAGTAGGTACGCAATGCACGTACCGGACACAGCAACGAAGGGGCTGGGTCTGCCTCCTCCTGGGGCAGCTCTTGCAGGATCACTACCTGGTCTCTGAAGGGCGTGGTAGGAACCTTGGGCACGTAGCCCGGCTGCGGTCTTAGGATCACATGTGAATCTTGCGGCTTGAAGGGGGGTCTCTGAAGGCCCAAGAGGACCACTGAGAGATCCCAGGAGGGGAACAGGCTTGGCCGGGAGGGATTCAACATCCGGGTGCCTCTTAGGAACCTGATAATCAAGTCGTGCTTACCCAAAGACTTGCTGTCTACTGCGTCGTGGTGGGCTGCAATAGCAGCTACATACACCTTCAAGGTGGATGGGGACAGCCTCCCTTCCAACCTCTCCTGTAGAAATGAGAGCACTGACCTGACTGCACACCTTTGTGGGTCTTCGCCCCAAGAAGAACACCAATTCGCGAACAAGTGCCACTTTAGGGTGTAAAGTTGCCTGGCAGAAGGGGCTCTGGCCTGGTTGATCATGTCTACGACAGCAGGTGGTGGGATCAGCTAGATGTGGTGCTGTCTGATCTGATCAAGACGTGTCTGCCCTGAACTAGCGGGATAAACCTCCGCAGAACAAAGAATACAGCCAACAACTCTAGGCAGTTGATGTGCCAGCGCAGCGGGGCCCCCTTCAAATGGCCTGCGGCTGCACACGGCGCCCCAACCCAATTTGGAGGCGTCGGTCGTGACGAAGACGCATCGGGACACTAGCTGCAAGGGGACTCCTGCCCGCAGAAAGCAGAGGTCTGTCCAGGGTTTGAATGTTTGGCGGCAGTGACCATCACACAGTGCGTGCAGCGGTGCCATGTTAGTTTCGGGACTCAAGTCTGGAGCCAGTGCTGAAGCGGTCTCATATGCATCAACCCCAGAAGCGCGACCACCGCGGAGGACGCCATATGCACCAGGAGCCTCTGGAAAAGTTTTAAGGGGACTGCAGTGCCTGGCCTGAAGGCGGCGAGGCATTCCAGCACTGACTGCGCGCGGTCGTTGGTGAGGCGCGCTGACATTGACACCGAGTCTAACTCCATGCTGAGAAAAGAGATGCTCTTAACTGGTGCGAGCTTGCTCTTTTCCCAGTTGACCTGAAGCCCTAAACGGCTGAGGCGCCTGAGCACCTGGTCCCTGTGGGCGCATAGTAAATCTCGGGAGTGGGCCAGGGTGAGCCAGTCGTCGAGGTAGTTGAGTATGCGGATGCCGCTTCTCGGAGCGGGGCAAGAGCTGCCTCTGTGACCTTCGTAAAAACGCGAGGGGACAGGGACATGCCGAAGGGGAGGACCTTGTACTGATACGCCTGGCCGTCGAACGCGAACCGTAGAAAGGGTCGATGTCTAGGCAATATTGAAACGTGGAAGTACGCGTCCTTCAGGTCTACTTCTTTGTGCAAAGCAAAAGTGCGTCCCGAGGCTCTGGTGTTGAGAAAAGACTCGAAGCATTTACCTATCTCCGCACACCAGGCAGGGGGCGGGTTAGTGACTGAGGAGGAGGTCGGAAAAGAGACCGGGGGGGGGGGGGGGCATGTCTGAGAGCGGCACGCAGACTCAAGGAACCAATCGTCCAGCCGAGATGGCTTTGGGGAGGACGGAGGGTTCGGACATCTGGGCATCAGCTTAAGCCTGGGTGTGCTGGCCCGAAGGCAGTAGCTCAGACGAGTCGTCTGCGTCAGATGCCGCACCGCTCTCCGATGCAGTGGTGAGCTCATCCATCTCAAGGGGCTCCAGAGGATAGGCAGGCTGGCTGTGAGGCGAGCCGCTGTTGCCTTGAGCCCAGACGGAAGTCAACGAGCGTGCCGGGGGGCGGGTGGTTTGTGGGGACGTACCTGGCCATCCCCAGCCGCATCGTCTTCAATCCCGTGGGAAGAAGGAACGATGCAGGGGTGGCTGGAGTGGCGTTCCTTCGGTTGAAGGAACGCCACGCCACGCTCAGAGGAAGAGGAACACGTGTGTGACTCGCAGCTCGCTGCATACACGACCATCGACTTCGAAGAACATTTCTGAATGAAACAGACGTATTTCCCCGCCTTTATACCCGTATGTCCGGGGGTGGGACATGCTAATTCTGTCTGCTAACTTCTCATTGGCCTTTTTTCATAGATCAGAGGTATATTCAGCGCTCAAGTGAGACCCCTAGTGTCACTTATTCAACACGACGTCGAAGTGAGCGACAGACGGGGAACTAGCTTTATGTTTCTAATGTTCTAATTTTTATGAAACATCAAGGGTCCCCCCAGATTACATTATTTTGGCCTTATTATCAAGGGGCCGGGACCCCAAAAACTTTCTTTAAACTCTGTTAAAAGGCAGACATTCTGTGAGTTCTGAGGTTGTTCGTTGATGGTACAGTATATGCTTCTGTTGAAGACATTATTTTAACTTCATTGTTTAAAAATCTTTTATAATAGAGTTCCTGGTTTACAACTACAATACCCGTGCTCCAGAAGAGAAAGATCCACCAATAAGAGAACTGCGGCCAAGAAAGCTCTTTGCTGTAACAGAAATTTCTCAAAAAAACTGTCGCCGATTTGATAAAAAATATGATGTTCAAATGCAAGTAATGTTAATTCCCAAGGTTTTTCATTTTCATTTCTCTCCACATCGCTATAACTCCCCTAAAGTTTACCCCCTAGATTCCCTTCTCAGAATGCCCATGCAGGTTGAGAGTGATACGTGCTGTCATAGCAACCATGAAACATTCTGTTTCCGTTTGTCCTATGAAGGCTGTCTCGTTTAAATTAAACTAATTAGAAGTTGAGGACACTCATTATACCGCTGCCTACAAATGACGTATCCTACCTAGCACCAGCCTTTGAAATGAGATACAGCTTCGGTCTGCATGGATGCTGTGTGCACAGGCACTGACTTGATGGAATGATGGAACATGTTATTGGCCATTGTAGATCTATGTGTATATATCAAAGGATGGGTTTCAATGAATGTTTTGTCTCGTGAAATCATTCTTACCAGTCTCAAATTTAGTGTACACCAAGGCAGAAAGCGAATGCCTATGACAAGCATTTCTGGGCATAATTAAAAATAAAAGTCTCACATTGACTGGACTAATTTTGAAATGAACAGAACATGAATTAAAGTGTAAAAATTAAATTTTATATTTTACAACATAGATTATTTTAGGATATCCCACAATATGGTGAAATTAACTATATTTTCATATGCGTATTACAAAACAAATACAAATAATTGAAGATGAATTTTAATATCTGCTACATAGCTAATGGTAAAACTATATATTATTCACAGTCTATCTTGTGATATCTGGAATAGACTGTCCTCTATGTCCTCTTTATTCCAATAAACTTCAGTTTATTTGGGCGGTGGGGGTTCAGATGTTCCATGCACTCTGATGACAACATTCTAGGATTATTGTATCAAATATCGCAATGTCCCAACAATTTATCGCATATTGCATTTTTCCTCCATATTATGCAAACCTACTTTGCATATATTGATATATTTTGCAGTAAACGCAAACAAATTTTTTTCTATCCTTAAAATCAACAACCTAAAATCAATAGTTTTATACATTTCCATCATTTTACACTGGATAACGTTATTCGCAATGCAATATGGGTTTGTTGTTCGTGCCCTTATGAAAGACAGGTTTGTCTTTTTGTCTGATTTTAAAATACTTATTTGCTTTAAAACCAAGTTTGTAATGACAAGTTTTACCTTGGTGCTGGTTGGTTTGGTTCATAGCTTACAACTCTTTTATGAATTTTATGAAAAGTATATGGAAGAAATGAATAGGAAAAAACCTCCAGAACCCAGGTGGACGAATAAGTGGACGGGCACTGTTGAGCTGTATTTAGCACAATTTATGGAAAGAGAAATACTTTATTAGGTGTTTTGCTTTGTAACTATCAGTAGTTTTTGATTTATTTCCAATTATTTTCTTGTAAATGAACTTCTAAAGAAAGATTTACTGAGTTTTCAAAGCAGGGTTTGATTTTCTTTTACAATAAAGACATTGTTTTCTTCTATGTAATCTTTTGGGGACATTGGGTGCATATGTTTTCACCTGTTGGGGAGACACTAAAGGTGAATAAAGTTAAAATAAAATATGATTAAAACATGAACGAAAGTCAAGCAGTCCTATGCTGCCCAAGGGTTTTACCAAAATGGCCATCAAGTAAACTGGCTTGCCTAAAAGTATACTGTACTTTTCACACATGGAACTGTTGATATATACTTTTCCCTTTTTTTTCTTCTTTCCTTTTCTCCTCTTATTCTCAATAGGACTTTTCTCATGTTGTACTTATTACTGCAATAGAAAGAAAGCATTGTACAGCTCTTGATGAATAACTGTGCCTGCGAAGCGCATTTTAAGAAAAGGTTTGTATGTATGCTGTCTGAACAAATGACCGATTCTTTAAAATGATTCACGAGCAGCAGGTGAATTTGATTCACGGCTTGTTTGGATGTTCTGATGTCCTAATTTACATTTGCTGTGAGAGAAGTGCCATAGTTGCTTCAATGTACAGAGACGATATATCTGAGATGAGATCCCACAGGGACTTGAATTATTCCCATGACAGATGGATTCAGGTGAGATGACAGAGATGTAAAACAATTTGTGGGTGTGATGTTTTGTCCTCTGCTTGCAGCTTGATTACAAAATTGCCTTTGAAAAAAGGCCCCACCCCCAACATAGTCATAAATTGCACTGGCTTATCAGCAACACTGATTTCATCTCTTAAAGTGGCTGAGATTTTTTTCTACACCTAAAGAGGCCATCCATCCATCCCATGCAAGACAACTAGAGAAAATACAATGACTAGATCAAGAGTCTTCAACAAAAATACAATATTAAATTAACTTCAACCGAAGCTAAATTTAAGAAGCTAAAGTACAGCTAAAAGCTTAATTTTTCTTCCCAAATAAAAATGTATTAAATCAAATTTAAAACCATATGCCTCTGTACTTTCAATAATCATTATTTTAATGACATTGCTATGTAAGCTTCATAACGAAATATTGAAATACCTTAATATGCTAACTACTGTAATCTCATGCTATTACAGGCAAGGCTTGAAATGCAAAACTTTATACAAAATGTAACAAGGGTCCTTACTCTGTTTTTCTCAATCCACCAAGGGGTCCTTGGTCTGAAAAATGTTGAAGACCCCTGGACAAGACAATGAAACACGCAACATAGCAACTTATAAGTACATATAAGCAACAACATTTTTTTTGAGTAACATATGTAAAATGTAGAGGATTAAATAGAATAATCAATCAATTAAGAAATATTTCTTAAAAAACACGATTATGACAATCTAGTCTAAAGGAACAGTTTTCATCCAATGTGAGAGGGGACCAGGGGTTTGAATCCCGATGTAACACATTCGTAATACAGTGAGTAAAATTGAAACTGATCTTGACAGTCATAGATCACAATGTTTCAAGAGCTTACTTTTCCCTAGATATCTCTTTTTGTGTTCCATGTGCCATAAGGGTGAACATGGGGTTAACTATCCCTTTAAAGCAAATGTTCTGTTTAAAGTGTGATTCGATTGGACTTAATTGCCTCCTCAGATTGAATGGGTATGATGCTCTCTATCAATTCATTCATCCATCCATCTGATCACTTCCTGGACTTGTTTTAAAATGCCTGGACCCTACACTACACCATAACAGAGTTTGGTACTTGCTTAGAGCGCGCACAAACACACACACACACACACACGCACACACAATGATGAAACACTGGCCTCACTGATGTAAAAATAAACTTGGCAACACAAAGGCCATAACCAAAAGAGGCCAACTCACAATTCAAAGAGGTTTAGTATTTACTCCCTGTTCCTGCACCACAAAGTACCTTATTACTCTGTGGAGCATGGCCAGAGCAGAGGCTGAAGAGTGCTCTTTGAGTTACTGATTACTGGGTTTGTGATGGATGTAGTGCGTTTTTGACATCCCTTTTTCACACTGTGATAATGGCGTAATGAAACACCAGCGTATGGATGGGAGGATGGCGTTGCGTTGGCGTGTTGGAAGCATGAATGATTGCAGGCAGGAGAGGCAAAATAAAGTAAAGGAAAGTGCCGTGGGTAAATGAAGTGGATGCTTTAAATTAGGCTAGACCGTGTTAAATTGTGTCTGGTTTGTTCAACACTAAGTGACTGCTTTAAAAGTGCTGTAAATTGAAAGTTGTTTCGGATAAAAAAAGTTTTGATATATGCATACTGGTTTGCTATTTCTAGCACACATCAGCTAGAAACAGAAAAACTGAAAGAGAAACGACAAAGAGGCTATTTATAGAATCCTTGAATCAACAGAAAATAAATCAGTACAAGTGCCGCAAACCACTCTATTTTTGATTTTTGTGTGCTTTTAATATGGAAATCACCTCATTAGCCATGTTCTCTCAGATTTCACATGCTCAATATCTTTCAAGAAATCAGAAGATTTCTAAACAACTGTATAACTGAGAAAATCACCCATCATATGATGGCCACCTATCATCGAACATTGTGCACTTTGTCCAAAATGCGAAAACATTTAAAAGCATCTGTGTAAGAGGAATATAAAAGGGATGAGCGTGAATCTCCTAAACACGAAAATGACAACAATGATCAAATCATAAATACAATAACGGCATGAACTGATTCTGGCAGGTTAATATACACTCACCGACCACTTCATTAGGTACACCTGTACACCTGTACACCTACTTATTCATGCAATCATCTAATCAGCCAAGTCAGTGGCAGCAGTGCAATGCATTAAATCATGCAGATATGGGTAAGGAGCTTCAGTTAATGTTCACATCAACCATCAGAAGGGGGATAAAATTCTACTGTCAGCCAAGAACAGGAAACTGATGCTGCAGTGGGCACAGGCTCACCAAAACTGGACAGTTAAAGACTGGAAAAACAGCCTGGTCTAATGAATCTCGATTTGGTGGTAGGCCCACTGCAGCCTCAGCTTTCTGTTCTTGGCTGACAGAAGTGGAACCCGATGTGTTCTTCTGCCGATGTAGCCCATCCGCCTCGTGTTGTTCATTCTGAGATGCTATTCTGCTCACTATAATTGTACAGAGTTGTTATCTGAGTTACCATAGCTTTCCTGTCAGCTTGGACCAGTCTGACCATTCTCTATTGACCTCTGTTATCAACAAGGCATTTCCATCACAGAACTGCCGCTCACTGGATGCTTTTTGTTTAATCACTTAGGTGTACAGGTGTACCTAATAAAGTGGTCGGTGAGTGTACAGGATATATATTTTGCATTTTCCATTACAAGACTATCAAAATCCAGTAAGAAATATCGCTGCCTTATTGTGCTATCATAAATATCCTACTTTCAATGTTCGTATGTTGCATTTAAGTGCTTTGTTGTCAGAAAGAACAAGAAACATGGAGGACTCCACGTTTATTGCATTTCTTGACACCTATTTTTTGACAAAAATGTCTAGAAACCATGATAAAACAGCACGATAGAAGACATATGTCCATAGATGAAAATAAAAATATAATAAATGTGTACTCAGTAGATAAATTGTTAGCCCATTTCTAAAATGAAGTCAGTTCCTGTGAATGAGCCAACGTGTTCAGAGCACCACCAGATTATATACAATAGATTAATTTTTCATTAGAGGGCATAACACTAAAATTCCCTTACCAAGGAAGTCAAGATGTAGGTGTAGTACACTGACAGCATCCCCAACTCAGAAGCCTGGAAGAGAAAAGCGACAGACACATTAAACACTTTAAATAATTTAATAATCTAATAAACTGAATGACATGGCCTCCATTGAGAAACAAAAGGCAAGATTCACTGCTATGTAAAACCTGTTTAGAGTTAGATGAAAGCTAAAAAAGAAAGACAACATTCTTGCTTAATCGTTGCAATTCTATATATCAGTTCCCCACTGTCTCCAAGGTAACCAAGCGGTAAGTACAATATGTCAATCAAATGTCAGGGGTGAATACATCTTCAACCATTATTTCTATAGAAATGGAGAGCGGAAGAGAGAAAGCGGTATAAAAGGGAGAGCTAGAGCACAATAAATGTGAGAGGGAGTTAGAGGTGTGTAAATCAGTCATCTTTGATGGATCAACATGTTTTATAATGAATAAAAAACAGATTGATAAAAAATAACCTGCTGTGAGGTTTATTGACATTTCCTGTTATAAAAGAACACTAAAGTAAATTTTGTACACACACACACACACACACACTCACACTCACACACACACACTTGCTTGTTTCTCCAATAAGTGCTTAAATGCAGCACAAGCCTGAACCTCCATTGCTAGTGATGTCGTAAAGTGTGGTAACCGTGGTATAAGCAGAATAATATGTATGTACATTTCGGTTGCATACTGCCCAGTCGCTCACTCTCTCTCTCGTCTTACACACATATGCATGCACGCACACACAACTCTCTTAGGAGCAAAGTCAGCCACCCCTGCAACTCAGGGTGGTATTGCAAAAAGTTGTAAAGCAATTACAAATTAAAAATAGGGCAGCAACTAACGATTATGTTTATAATCAATTAATCTTCAATTATTTATTTGATTAATTGGATAAAAAATTCACTTTCTTTGAATAAAATGTGTTTTGTTTAAAAAACAGAAATTATAAAGAGCATAAGGATTTGGTTTGATTTAGATTACTGAATTCATGATTCTATACTCTCACAAAACTTTAACAAAGCCTGAATCATGAAAAGTTAAGTTAGAATGAATTATTATCATTATTATTACTTTCAGTACCTATGCAAAATAGTTCCTTTCATTACTTGTAAAACTTTGAAGAACAAAAAATAATGCTCATTAAATAGTAAAATGATCCATCAAGGATGGAGTGGAGCAAAAAAATCAGCCCAGCATAGGGCAATGGTGACCCCAGAAAAGAAATTATAATAATTCTGTTCAGCTGAAAAAATATTATGTTAGATACTGTACATACAGTATGCTTGTACACTGTCACTGATTACATACATTTTAAGTATTTTCAATTAATATTGTAGCTTGTAAAATGCTATAATCTGCGATTAGATGTTTCTAAATGAATCTTTTCAAAAATATGTGAATGCTTATCCAGTAAAATAATGTTTGCCATGGTATAAATTTACTGGTGGAATCAGACATTACATTTGGCATTATACAGTTTAATATAGTACAATCATCTGTAAACACAGTGCAGATTCACTCTCGAGCTGAAAAGTCTCATCCTGGTGCTCTTTGTATTACATGCGATTACATGATGAGAAACGATCTAAAATAATTTAAACTGCACACTTTGACCTCTGAGACATTAGTGTGACATCAATGAAAGCTAAACAATTGATTACATTGAAACTGAAAGCACGGTATGATATTGCACGACTTCAATCAAAATGATTGCGCTCCCTTTCTCCATCGGGACTGATTTGATTGACGTGGATGCGCACGCACGTTCACTTGCTGAGTTAAGTTTATCGGAGACTCGCATGTGATAAAAACAAGGGCGTAGCCAGGAAATTACTTTTGGGTGAGCCTCACTAAAAATGGATGGCCCAAGTTTTCGACCAAGTTTTTTATCTCCAAATCTTCCTTAACAACAGAGAAGCAGTGCATTCAAACAGTTCTTTCACACTTTCTGAAATCAGAATTTATGCATTTTCTAAAATACATAAATAAAATTTTTTATATTTATATTGAATATTGTACATTGACGGGTCCTTAAACAAGCCCTCATAATAAATCTCCAACTGACTGACAAATTCAATTGTAAAATGGATTGCTGTGAACTGTATGTCAATGATTGACTTATGATCAATAAAATGGTAGTAAACAATACATTGTATTCTAAAGCCGCAATGATTAACTCTTCTGCTACAAGAGTGTAATGCATTTTAATTATTTTACTTATTTTATATATATATATATATATATATATATATATATATATATATATATATATATATACATAACATTATATATTGAATTATTGTTATATGAGGGGCTTTCTCAGCAAACATTTGTATATGTGATTAATCGTGATTAATTAATCGGGACACCATGTAATTTATTCTATTAAACATTTTAATCGATTGACAGCCCTTATATATATATATATATATATATATATATATATATATATATATATATATATATATATACACTCACCTAAAGGATTATTAGGAATACCTGTTCAATTTCTCATTAATGCAATTATCTAATCAACCAATCACATGGCAGTTGCTTCAATGCATTTAGGGGTGTGGTCCTGGTCAAGACAATCTCCTGAACTCCAAACTGAATGTCAGAATGGGAAAGAAAGGTGATTTAAGCAATTTTGAGCGTGGCATGGTTGTTGGTGCCAGACGGGCCGGTCTGAGTATTTCACAATCTGCTCAGTTACTGGGATTTTCATGCACAACCATTTCTAGGGTTTACAAAGAATGGTGTGAAAAGGGAAAAACATCCAGTATGCGGCAGTCCTGTGGGCGAAAATGCCTTGTTGATGCTAGAGGTCAGAGGAGAATGGGCCGACTGATTCAAGCTGATAGAAGAGCAACTTTGACTGAAATAACCACTCGTTACAACCGAGGTATGCAGCAAAGCATTTGTGAAGCCACAACATGCACAACCTTGAGGCGGATGGGCTACAACAGCAGAAGACCCCACTGGGTACCACTCATCTCCACTACAAATAGGAAAAAGAGGCTACAATTTGCAAGAGCTCACCAAAATTGGACAGTTGAAGACTGGAAAAATGTTGCCTGGTCTGATGAGTCTCGATTTCTGTTGAGACATTCAGATGGAAGAGTCAGAATTTGGTGTAAACAGAATGAGAACATGGATCCATCATGCCTTGTTACCACTGTGCAGGCTGGTGGTGGTGGTGTAATGGTGTGGGGGATGTTTTCTTGGCACACTTTAGGCCCCTTAGTGCCAACTGGGCATCGTTTAAATGCCACGGCCTACCTGATCATTGTTTCTGACCATGTCCATCCCTTAATGGCCACCATGTACCCATCCTCTGATGGCTACTTCCAGCAGGATAATGCACCATGTCACAAAGCTCGAATCATTTCAAATTGGTTTCTTGAACATGACAATGAGTTCACTGTACTAAAATGGCCCCCACAGTCACCAGATCTCAACCCAATAGAGCATCTTTGGGATGTGGTGGAACGGGAGCTTCGTGCCCTGGATGTGCATCCCACAAATCTCCATCAACTGCAAGATGCTATCCTATCAATATGGGCCAACATTTCTAAAGAATGCTTTCAGCACCTTGTTGAATCAATGCCACGTAGAATTAAGGCAGTTCTGAAGGCGAAAGAGGGTCAAACATAGTATTAGTATGGTGTTCCTAATAATCCTTTAGGTGAGTATATATATATATATATATATATATATATATATATATATATATGTATATAAAATACACGAAAATTCGCACCTGGTTTTGAATTCATAACATGTACACATTATAAAACAGAAAATAGCAGCGAAATGTTAGTCATGTGCTGAAGAGAAACACAAAAAGCACAATCAAAAAGCACAATCACTCTTTAAACGCACCAGATGCAGCAACTGCTCCACATTAAACTGATGGCTCATCATGATCTTCTTTTAAGTGTTTAGAAAGTGCTCTCATGCGCTGGACAACTTGTGTTGTGTTTTTTCCACTTTAGCTTTTCTCCGTTGTTTTTCAAATGAGTTTCATCATGCAACACATTTTCACTGGGCTGTAAAGTGACATAACTGATGGAGCTTCTCCGTGCTCATGGCATATATCCAACTAATCGATGAAATTTGTTGTTGATGATTTCCACTATAGATAATGATTGATTTTATTTATTTATTAGCAATAGAAAAGATATACAAGAAGGATGACACTCACTGCTTCTGAAAATTATATTTAAACTTACATCATGGCAATTTGAAGCAATGTTATTCCAGATGAGAGCTGCTTCAAACACCAAGGTAATTCGATCTCTCTCTCAGTTTCTCTCTTTCTCTTGCACACACACACATACAAAAGCACAAACACACTACTTCAATGCTGAAAACCAGCACATCCTCTGTTGCTAGTTTTAAAGTGACATTCCCAATCGATTCAGTTCACTCGACATTGCATTTGAACACATGGGGAAAATCCCTTTTCCACGACCTAGTGGAATCACTAGCCCCTGTATCATAACGGCAATCTTGTGACTGACATTGATGAGACGAGACGATGTCGGTCTTAAAGGAAGAAAATCTGAAAAAATTATTTTAACGCACCTGCTTATACAGGGGTGGAACTCAAACATTATTTCTTCTGAATTATTTCTTTGATGACAGACATAATCTCATTTTGACTAATGGATCATTTCATCTTGATCAGCCCGCTCTTCGCCATTGACGGACACCCTTCAGCAGCATCAAGACATTCTTCGTCTTGTTCAGTGCCTGCAGCAAATGTTTACCTGCCCCCTCTAATGTTTAGGCAAAGAAGTCTCTCTGCCTTACCGTCGGATAGGGTTTTTCCATCAGCGAGACATCTACCCACTTCCTGCAGCATCCAGGCAGGAGTTGTATCCTTTCAATATGTATAATATAATTCCATCCAAGTGATGTAAAACAGACATAAAAGAGCCACTTGTGTGTAGGTGACTTTTCAAATGTCATACCGCAAGTGTTCCTGTAAGCACTACATCGCTCCTTCAGACCAGCATAAGAGCTGCGTTCGCAAACTGTGCCACACCAATGCAGAAACAGCTCTCATGGGGACAGACTGCCCTCACTGTGAGAATTGAGTCTCAAGACGCTCCGTTCTAGGGTCACCCTTGTTCTGAGTGATGATTCTGCCTCCTGTGCCCTCCCAACAGCTTCCTCTGTGTTAAATATTGAGGGACAACAAGAGGAAGTACAGCGGGACCACAAGGTAGAGATGGAAGAACCCAAGGGGGATCTTGCACTGGCGCAAGTCCCATGAGCACCTCGATTTTACCGCGCAGCATCTTCGCAAGTGCAGTATGCACGTGACAAACTCCGGCCTTCTATGAATGAGCATGGTGTTGTCGTATTCGCCAGGTCTGACGATGATAATAATTACGTGTCCCTCGTGCATCACAGAATGGTCCATGGAGGATGTTGCAGCCCCTCCCCCCAGTGAGGTGAGGAGTGCGCATTGGCCATTGATACGAATTACTCCGCGTCATTGTGCGGGCGGTCGAGGAGCTCGGCCTTGAGAGGTCGCCTCCTGTCGAGCGGAAAAATTCTCATCTGAATGAATGATTCCTGAACACATTTTTTCTGTCAAAACACTGTGGTTTGGAAAGCAGTGTCGTTCTTCCCTGAAGTTCATACGGAGCATACTGAGACCTGGCGTGCACCCTACTCTGCATAGGGTGTGCCCAGATCGGAGGGGCTGCCATCCTCAGGCATAGAGCTGAAGAATGCCCCTGGAAGTATAGTGTATATAGGAATCTAGAGTTCCTGCCTTTTTCTACAATGTTTTGACTCGCCCCTCACCTCTGTTCTCACCGGGAATGAGAACAATGCTTTCTTGCATTGCTTGAATAGCAAACGTACCTCGTAGCGGCTGCTCGATGTGTGCTGAAGGGTGAAAATTCTCTTCCTTCCTCTCTAACCAAACTCACTCGCCGTGATAACCGTGGGTGATTGTTGTCTATTGCTAGCTCAATCGAGCCTTTACATTATTAGAACTGTGTACGAATGCATAATGCAATCTGAGTGAGAAGCTGCTCATGAACCATACCTTAGTGTACTTATTAACTTTGGCTAAGGCAATTCTTGAGAATTGAGAACAAACTTGTTCTGAGCTAAGTCTCGCAGAGTTTTGCTGCTGCTACCTTTTCTTTCCAAAGAAAGGCGAAAGGTTTTGGACGATGTTAGACCTGAGACCCTTGAACAGCGTACTTGCAATACGCCCATTCAAATGTTAACTCAGAAACAGATCTTATTGCATATCAGCCCATGGGACTGGTTTGCGTCAATAGATCTAAAGGACGTGTACTTTCATATCCAAATTGAATCGCATCACAGGCTTTTCTGGAGATTCGCACTCGAAGGGATGACATATCAATTCAAAGTCCTTCCCTTTGGATTGTCTCTGGCCCCACGCACGTCCATGAAACGTGTTGATGCAGCGCTCGCCCTTTTGAAGTGATGGCATGCACATTATGAATTACCTTGACAAATGGCTGTTACTGGCCCAATCAGAGGCTCTTCTATGTGAGTACAGGGACTTGATACTTCACCATGTCACTGAGCCTGGATCTCAGTGTCAACTGGGCGATAAGCACACATTCCCCCAGCCAACAATCTCCTTTTTGCAGGTTCTACATGAGCATGTGTGTGCACCTCACGAGGGAGCATGTATAGACCATTCACCAGTGTATGTCTCAGTTCAAACTGGGGCAAGCATTTCTACTGAAGTCTTTTCAGAAAATGCTGGGTTTTATGGTGGCAGCATCCACCGTCATACCGTTGGGTCTTTTACACATGAGACCTCCCCAGTGCTGGCTCAAACACCATGTACCGAGTCACACCTGGCATCAGGGGCGCATGCTCCTCACCATGACTCGCCACTGCCTGGCTGCTCTAGCACCATGGACAGCTCCAAACCTTTATCAGCAGGGTGTGATACTGGGTCAGGTTTTCAGACAAAAGTAGTGACCACGGATGTGTCCAACACGGTTTGAGGCGCGCTGTGCGATGGACGCCCGGCATGGCATATCAACTGCTTGGAAAAGTCGCCAGGGTGGCACTCAATTGCAACCAATGATGAGCCTGGCACAATGCCTCCTCGTGTGGAGTGGACGCCATCTCCTCTCCTTGCGCGAGACATATGTTCCGGGCCACCTGAATTGTAGAGTGGACATGCTGTTGCGGCAGGGACTGAGACTTCATCATCAGACTGTTCTAGGATTTGGGAAATGTTTGGCCAAGCGGATGTCGACCTATTTGCCTTGGCAGAGACAGCCCACTGCCCTCTTTGGTACTCCATGTCCCAAGCCCACTGGCAATGGATGCCTTGGCCCACAAGTGGCCGAAGAAATACAAATACGCGTTTCCTCCGCTACGTCTCCTCCACTCTGTCATCAGCAAAGTCTGAAAGCACAAGGAAACGGTTTTGTTGGTTGCGCCAAAATGGCCCAACCAGCCATGGTTTCCGGAAATTTTGGAGATATTAGGTGGCCCTACATGGGAAATACCGCTAAGGAGGGATCTGCTCACTCAAGCACCAACACATATAGCCCCTAAACAGAGCACAGAGCATGAGCCAGAATTGGCTCAAAGTGAAAATGAGCAATTAATCTGCAAAATATCCACAAAGATCTACACTTTAAGAGGTATGCTTATTTTGTTTTACATATTTTTATATTTGTTTATGCATATATTTAAATATGCATGTACATATTCTGGCCAACTTTGTTTCCTTTGCTTTGTTTTTTTTAAATAGACATGAAATTTTAGGCACTGTCATCAGTGTCCTGCTGTGTGACACTTTCTTGATCTATTTCAGACAACATTTTATGATCTAAAAACTGATTCAAAAACTTTGAAGAAATGCTGACTTGTCACAGCACCTAAAACAATAATTTTCCTTTGTACTTCTATCAAGGGCGTAGCAGCCACAGGGGGCATGTGGGACATGTCTCCCGCACTCTTTAAAAAGGTGATTTTTGACCCCCACACTTTTCCAAGCTAAACCCATAATGAGTCCAAATGGTGTATTTGTATACATTATTCTTTGCGTTTTGTTACTTTGGGCTGATTGAGCAACCATCCAGCCAATCACATGTGAGTTTCGAAATGAGCTAAACTAATTTTTATGAAATAGGCCATCATTCAGAGAGTCTGCACAATGAAGCACTATTCATTTCTACAAAGCTGTTCATTTATCCATGATTTTTTATCTGCATTGATGTTGATCTAAATTAATAATCTAGAGATGAGGAACACAGAAACGAGAGATATTTTTCGGCATATTGTTCTTGATTAGCAGCATTACGTGGAATGCAGAAAAAACAAAAACATTTGTAACTGTATCTGTTCACAAGACATTATTATCTGTATGTCTCTGTATTCAGATAGAACCAGGTGTGGATGGGGCTTAAACTGAAAGTGCGTCAAAACTAAATTAAATACCCATTTTTAAATATTACTCTTACACTTCTAGTTTCTATTAATAAAATATGCCTTGTATATGCCTTTTCATAATAATAATAATAATAATAATAATAATAATAATAATGCCCTGTGACAGACTGGCCACCTGTCCAGGGTGTGTCCGTTCATTTGTCTGTGCATGTATAACAAAATTATTCTGGAGGCGTGGCAAATTTGAGGGAATAGATTGATCGGTTGTTTTAGCCAATTTCAGCAGATTACTAGATCTGTCAAATATGTAAAGCTATTTTTAATGTCATATATACATAGAGGGTTGGGAAGTAATGGAATACAAGTAACGTGATTAGATATTTAAAATACAAAATATAAGTTACTGTATTCCACTACAGTTACAATTAAAATCATTGGTAATTAGAATACAGTTACATTCAAAAATTATTTTGATTACTGAAGAGATTACTTTGCATTTTATTTAATTTAATATTTAGTCCTTTCAGATGGAAAAATGTATCCATATAAATGATGCAATCCAAAGTGCATTTGAACAGCAGAGAAACACTTTCTAATGATGTGTTACATTCATACGAGCAGACAGAGAAGTAAGTTTGAAGTTTGGAGCAGAAGAAATAGAAATACACCTTGTGTAAATTGTCAGCTTTATGCTAAGCTAAAATGCTATTCTGGCCAACATGTTACCATTTTACATGTTACCAGGCATGATCATATTTTACTGAAACAAATAGATATGTAGACACATTTTTTCTACATGAAAATGTATGGATGTTATTGAAATTAATTATAATTATTATATGACTTTTATTGTTGTCTTTTGATAAAAGTCATGCTCAACAGCACTCAAACTGTAGGAAAATTATAGACTTGCTGCGTTCTTACAATGCTTAAAACCTCTACTACAGTCTCTTTGTAGGTCTGTTGACATAGACATTTTAAAGCATTAACATTTTATTTTGATCGTTGATTCCGTGACTAACTCATTTCAAACAAGACATCACCAGAAATGGTCACTGAATGAATCATTAAATGGATCTGAACAAATTTTGGTGAACGTAGCCAAAGCACTCGAGCCTCTTGGATACATTTATATCCCACAATGCACAAGCACAATTGTCATTATTGTAATTGATTAAATAATTTATTCAGGACCAGCTTGTGCTCAGTCATTTATTGTCATTTGTGAAACAGTAGCAAGTGCTCCACAAGACGCCCTTTATTTTTGCAGCTAATTTTGTTACATTTTGCAGTACTTGAATCTTTCAAATATTACAAATAAAGTAAATAATACATATATATTAATATACCACTTACAGTATATCATACTTGTATATTAATATATACTGTAATATATTAAAACTGCACTGTAAGTGTTGGGCCTATGCAAGCCACCAACTGACAGATGTGTCCCCCCACTTATAAAATGACTGCTCTGCCCCTGACATTCATATACATTTTAACCTAATCTGTATGTTGGGAAAAAAGTTTTCGGACATGTTATTTGAGCTATAAAGTGCTTATTTTTAATGCTTTCTCTAAAAAATTCCACTCATCACATTTACAGTGGTTTTATATGTTTTAAAATTATGACAATTTGTGCACTGTGGGGCCCATTGTCATGATTAGCAGTTAATAGAATTTTTTATTTTTTAAAATTGAGCTGGAAAATTTAAGCAATGAGTTGGTGTGTTATGTTATGATATGATGTGTTGCGGGCCAGGTTTAGTGGGCCACTTTTTAGTGCTAGTCCAAAATCTTTCATAATGAAAGATTTTTACTGCAATTGGCCATGTAATTGTATCCTGTAACTCAAGCTGCTGTGTGAGTTGTGCTGTGTGAACATTGGCAAACAGCTCCAGCACACTTGACCTACACACACTCCTCATAAGCTGAATGAGTGCCAACTTTCCACTGATCTGCCAAATATGAGATCCGAATAGAGAGAGAGAGAGAGATAGAGGCCTCTGCGACCTTGGTGAAGACGCGAAGGGACAGGGACAGGCCGAAGGGGAGGACCTTGTACTGATATGCCTGGCCGTCGAACGAAAACCGTAAGAAGGGTCGGTGTCAAGGGAAGATGGAGATGTTGAAGTATGCGTCCTTTAGGTCTACTGCCGCCAACCAATCTAGCTGTCATACACAGGTTAAAATCTGTCTCTGTGTGAGCATTTTGAATGGGAGTTTGTGTAAGGCCCGTTTGAGAACTCACAAGTCCAAGATTGGTCGCAACCCACTGCCTTTCTTGGGTACGATGAAGTAAGGGCTGTAGAAACCCTTCTTCATCTCGACTGGAGGGACGGGCTCTATCACATCCTTGAGGATCAGAGTCGTGATCTATGCCCGTAAAACTTTGGCTTTTTCGCCACATACAGAGGTGGAGCGAATACCGCTGAAATGAGGTGGTAGCCGGGTGAATTGAATCGTAGCTGAGTAGGATGGTCCTGGCCATCCAACATGGCGGGTTGGACAGCAAAATCCACATGTCCAGACTCAAAGGCGTCTTCGGAACTCATCAGCGCTGGCCTGCCGGGGTCCGGAGGCAAGGTGACTGCGTGCGGGGAACTGGGACTGTAGGATTTTGGAGCCAGGGGGGCCTTGAGAACGGCACACACCAGCTAGATGACCCAGGGAGTGAAAAGAACATTTCCGGGGTCATCGAGCCGTGAAGGCTGTTGGGAGGACGGAGGATTCCATTCCAATCCCAAGCTTGGTGGGGGGGGGGGGGGGGTGTTGGCAGGTGGCTGAAGTGGCGTTCAGGAGAGCCACAACCGCAACGCTGCCATGGTCATGTTCTCGCAGTGAGTACATGAACCATCCACAAACGCCGCCTCAGTGTGATCGCTGCCCAGGCACATGAGGCGGTGTCTGTGGCCATCGGTCTTGGAGAGATATCGACTGCATCCAGGAACTACACAGAGGCGGAAGGGCATCTTTAAAAAGAAGCGTCCTGAAAAGGATGTTCAACGCCTGCTTGTGTATCGCTCTTTTATGAGTGAAAACTCAAACTCTTTTAGAGAAATTATATTCTTTTAAGGAGGGAAAACACTCTTTCAGACAAAGAAAGTGCTGTCAAAACGCCCAGGGGCGTGGACTGCACAGCGTGCAGACAGAGGGAGAATGTCGCTGGAAACGCACCGTAGGATCCAACAGCAGTGCTACTTGCCAACAGAGGTGAGTGGAAAAGTGGTGAACTTCAGCTTGCTGTTGCACAACCACTCGGCTCCGAAGAATAAAATTGGATTGACAGACATATACCCTTATGTCCAGGGGCGGGACATTCAAATTCTGTCTGCCAATTTCTCAGTGACCCTTTCTCAAGTTTAGAGGTATGCGAGGCTCCCAAGGATGACCCCTTGTGTCACTACATTCAACACAACGTCAAGTGAGTGACAGAAGGGGAACAGAAGAGACGAGAAGCAGGGCAGACAAGTTCACCCACGTACACACACACTGCATTTACAGAAAATATAGTTGTCTCTCCTATTCTGAGTGCTTAATCCCATTCTGTACACACAGAGTTTGGTGATTTATGGGAGTGATATACATTCTACAACTGAATTCACTCCCTAAAAAGATTGTGACAAATTTATTCACATTAAATTAACATTTGCATATTATTATGTAAGTCTCTCCACTGTAACATACTTACCTGTCCAGCAAGAGTGTGCTGTTTAAAAATGTGGTGTACTACTAATAATTGCTAGATAGTGTTACGTCTCTGAAAGCAAAAAGTATTTTGGTGTAAAAAATTATAACTGCATTCTACATCCAAATTCTCTACCTACAAATTTCAGGTATAGTAACAACCAAATTTACATTAAATCCATGTTGTGTGTATAGAACCGACCAGAACAACTAGTTTTTAATGACGTGATTAAAAGCATGTTAGAGCACCTGCTGGCACTTCAACACCACTCAGAACTATCTCTCAGTTCCTTTTCCCCTCTTATCATTCACCATTCCTCTCTATTCACCGAATCCTTCAATCAGTATCTCCTGCAGAGCCATTAATTTGCCTTTCCTGAAAATAATGACTCATGTAATAATAATAATAGCACACATACAGTATATGCCCCAGAAGTTTGTGTGTGAAAATATGCATGTTTGTGTTACACTTATTCAGAATTCTTAACTTAAATGGCAGCATCCATGTGTGTTCATAATTTGTGTTGTATATATAATAAAAAAAGATTGAATGTACTGTAGCTCTTAAAAGTCAGTCTTCACAGGCCAAACAGGCTTTGAGTAAGTTTAAGAGTGGTATGATTATCTTACATTTAACTGTTTCAATTAAAAGATACATAATGGACAAAAGGTCAATTGAATAATGCAATAATGTGGAACTAATTGAAAATATACTAATATAGTTTAAGGGCTTCATAAATATCTTTTATTACCTGCCTTTATGAACAAAAGGTAGTAAAACAACAGCAGAACAAAAGCTGTAGACATCCACACCAAATACTGAAAGGGCTTATATTTCCAAGTAGCATTGGTGCGTAAGCTCAAATAATCATACTAAGGTCCAAAAGGGAGGGGATGTTCACACACAATATGTAGAAAAAGTCTTACAATTTTTTAGTTTATTGAGAGGGCCAAAAAGTGCTCAGTGCAAAGACAAAAAGTTTTCCATTTACATCGTCATCAGTGTCCTGTTAACAATAGCACGCCTGATTCTATTTATAAAAAGGGAGTATTAACTGTATTTGTCCTAAGGGAATAGAATAAAAAAATACAAATGTTTGCTAAATGTTATAGACATATATTGCCTCTTCATATTGTATACCGACATTCACATATATTACTAAAGTAACAAGAATCTACATGTATATATCAGGAGATATATACAGAGAAGGCCACAAATCACATAATAATTACATATACAAAAATGAACCATTATATTATTATATAACAGCCATATACCAATAATGGAAATTATTCAAAGAAGAATTGTTGTATGCAGACAAATCAGTGAGGAATTATATTTTGTGTGATAAATACATTATATTTAGAGAAATGTCAATTATGTCAATACAAATGATATGAATTATTTAGAATTATGCATGATCAACATTTCATATTTTGTAACTTTTCATTTTCACAAATCAAAATATATGACATTAAGTAACATTAATCACACATTATTTTACTCACAAATTGAACACATGCATTAATTAAACCCATTGGAAATTCCAGAGGTAAACCTTGGTTGAAAATGCAATTTTTTTTATGGGTTTTGGGACTAAGAACTGAGGAGCTCTAAAGCCTTTATATACATTCTGAAGCTTGCACTTAATTAAGGCTCACTTGCACCCACATAATGAAAAGGCAAGCTTCGTCCTTGAAGCCAATGATTGATTGTGAGTGATACTGTAAAGCTGAGATGTACCTTCTCCAAAATAATGTGAGACATGGTGGCATTCGCATCCACTATGATGGTGGCAGTCTTGTCATCGCGGATCTCCTTGAGGAGGGGGGTGGGATCCTGGCTGTCATCCAGCATGCGAACTGAGAGTGTTTCCTTGGAGATGAGAAACTGTCGCAGTAACACCTCCAGGTTTAATAGGCCTGGTGAAAAGGTGCACACACAAAACACTTCAGCATCCTGGCTTTTGCCACATTTTCTCACAACAAGAAATATTACCTCCCTCTTTTTCCAAGGCAATTGTAATACCATGGGATTTTCCAAAGTAAATGGAGCATTCATCCAAAAAAATAATTTACTTTCTCTCATGATTTTCCAAACTTTGAGACTTTCTTTTTTTGTGGAACACAACAGATGTTTGGAAAAATGTAAATCTAAGTCACTATTCACTTTCATTGCATCTTCTTTCCATACAATAAAAGTGAATGATGAATGAGGCTGTCATTCTGTCATTCCACAGAAGAAAGTCACTTGGGTTTAGAAGCAACATTGATTGAATTATTGGGTGATTATTTGGTGACAACATTTTCAGTTTTGGGCAAACTTTAGTCCTACCTTTTAAGGAACTACAGTATATTTTCTGTGCTTGCTAACATAAAGTTGAAGCAGATCGACCATTGGTCCTGGGGATGAGGAGGATTTCAGAGAGAAAACTCTGGCAATGCACTTCAGTAAAACTGGCTTAACTGCAAACAACTGAAACAATTTAAATGCTAGCTGATTGGCAAACAGATTACACGTTAAAATTATCCATCAACCTGCCCCACGTAGTGTTTCGTGACTGAACTTAGAATCATTTAAATTGTCTGATAATATTATTAATTGGATTCAACAATGATAATAAAGCTTTTATTTGGAGGTATGTCAACTAATTTAATTAGCTAATTCATAAGCACCCAAGTGCCTAATCTTGCTTTCTTTAACAATTATGAGGCTCAGGCGAATAACTGATTTGCGATACTAACAACACTGTATCAAAACAAAATATGGCATCAGTTTACTGTGATGTGACTCTTTAAATTCGAAAAGCTTTAGCTGCTGACTTCACACATCACAAGGCTGATGCCATTGCTCACATCTGTCATCTCCATTCTCTGCAGAGTTCTCAGCATATATTTGATTAACTGTAAGCATTTAGTTTCTGTCCTGCACTTGATGCACATCACATGCAATTTCATTACATTAAACAACACACTATAGCATTCCAAGCTAACACATGGACTGACTGAGTTGATCAAGCTGGACAGGGCTACAAATACTGTTCAGCTCCAAAGAAAAACTGTTAGCTCCAAACATTTGATAGTCAAGTCTGTTTGGCACTCTGGACTTTCAAATAATAAAAAATAAAAAATGTACTCACCACCTCAAGTCGTTCCAAACCCATATTGTGTATATTAGAATATCAGTGAGTGACTTAAGTTTTAGTCTGTTCCTCACACAAACCTATCGTACAGCTTTAGAAGACTTGAAATACAACACACAGTCAACATTGCCTACTTTATGAGACATGTATGACACATCTATGTTTTTTGAAGCCTTTTTTTGGAGCTTAAAAGCCTGTCACTAAGAAATGATGTTGTATGACAAGAGCTGCATAAAAGTAAATAATGAGAGAATTTCAATTATTAGGTGAACTATTCCTTTAATGAACACACTTTTATTGCATTTTGTCCTTACAATGAAATATATAGGTTCTTTGTGCCTAACATCTCTAGCTGTGTTCCACAGGAGAAAGTCATATGGGTTAAGAACAATAACAATAACTGTTCCTTTAAGCAGGATTGACAAACTGTGGGTGAAGTGTAAGAATAGAGGGGAGGTAATGGAGAAGATGAAGGGGTTGGGTTAAGTGAGCACAGTGGGTAAGATCTTAAGGAGAGGGTGCTTGCATTGGCAATAGAAAAGCACAAAGCTGCTTCCTACATAAAGGCTCTGATAAAGGCTTAGCCTCCATCCCCTCTCAGCATCTAGTCTTTTCCTCAGATAACTGCCTATCTCTTTCCACTGGCCTTTTACAAAGTGCCAAGCTCATTTATCTTTAAACCACACACACACACACACACACACACGCACACGCACACGCACACACACACACACACACACACACACACACACACACACACACCATGGACATGTGCTATAGCAGAAATACACACATGCTTCAAAACACAGTGGAATACTGTACTGTGCAAACACAGAAGTGGACGGTGTGCCATAAAAGAACAGAAGTATGCACACATGCTCTCTGTGGGGATGGATTTAACTAAACTACAAAATGTGTAAATAATTTCATGAAAATCCATGGAAGTTTTATGGTGCTTTTTCCTTTGCTTTGATATTGGTGTCAAAACAGCTTCAATACAATATTTACAGGTTTGAAGAGTCCAGTTGGAAAGAAAAAAATCACAAATGAGATTATCTGAGAAAATAAATCCCAGTTTCATTAAACTCCTTTACAGTTTCAGAAGAGATCTCAACAGTGCATCAAACAGTGCTCAGATTTGATAAGATATATTTAAATGTGAATGTATGTCTGCATGTGAACAATCATCTAATTTCTGTCTATTTTTTATTTCTCTTGAGGAAAGCTAATCCATTGAACATTTAAAAGCTTCATTTTCATTTGTCATCATTTTACAAAATATGTGGAAATAGGTAAATATGAGTGTTTTTGAATGTCGTTACAGTGTGGATAAGAGACAAATGTAGCAAAAGCAGTATAATTTCAAACGAAAATGTATCAGTGTGGACGTGGCCAGAGTTTATCCTTAAATGATTAGTATTAAATACTTTGTTCATAAAGTATTCAGACCCCTTCATTACTTTTAATATTTTGTTTTGTTGCAGCCTTAAACTAAAAAGCGTTAAACATTTTTAAAAAATTTATACACCAATCTACACTCCATACCATATAATGACAAAATAAAAAACAGATTTTTTTTATAACTTTGTAAATGTATTAAAAAGAAGAAAACAATACTGAGAAATCACATTGACATAAGTATTCAGACCCTTAACTCAGCATTTAGTTGAAGCAACTTTGGCAGTGATTACAGCCTCAAGTCTTTTTGGGTATAATATGACAAGCTTTGCACACCTGGATTTGGGGATTTTCTATCATTCTTCTCTGCAGATCCTCTCAAGATCTCTCAGGTTGGATGGAGACTGTCGTTGGACAGCCATTTTCAAGTCTCTCAAGAGATGTTCAATTGGGTTCAAGTCTAGGATCTGGCTGGACCACACAAGGACATTCACAGAGTTGTCCCTAACCCACTCTTGCTTTGTCTTGGCTGTGTGCTTAGGGTCAGTGTCCTGTTGGAAGGTGAACCTTCAGCCCAGTCAGAGGTCCTGAGCACTCTGTACCAGGTTTTCATTAAGGATATTTCTGTATTTTTCTGTGTTCAGCTTTCCTTCAACCCTGACCAGTCCCCCAGTCCCTGTCACTGAAACACCCCCACAGCATGATGCTACCACCATTATGCTTCACCGTTGGGATGGTATTGCGCACATGATTCTTATCGACATTATGCTTGGAACTGAGGCCAAACAGTTCAATAGAGAATCTTGTTTCTCATAGTCTGAGAGTCCTTTAGGTGAATTTTATTTGTAAATTCCAAGCATGATTTCATGTGTCTTGCACTGAGGAGAGGCTAATGTGGCAGGGCGGAGGGTGGGGCTGGGTCGTGATCCTACACACTCGGTCCCATATTAGAGTGTATCGTAGTTCAATGGAAAGGAGGAGGTGAGAACCGGCTTGGCAATATAAATAATACTTTAATACTTTAAAGACAAACACACACACTTGACGGACATGTCTGTAAATGATCTCTCTCTCCCGCACCACCGCCCGCAATCGGCCTTTATCCCTCTCTGAGGCTTAATTAGTCTGATAAGGGACCGGGTGTGTATAATTACGACCCGGCCCCGCCCTTTGCCCTGCCACAGCTTCCTTCTGGCCACTCTGCCATAAAGCCCAGATCGGTGGAGTAATGCAGTGATGGTTGTCCTTTTGCAAGTTTCTCCCATCTCCAAAAATTATCTCTGGAGCTCACACAGAGTGACCATCGGGTTCTTGGTCACCTCTCTTACCAAGGCCCTTCTCCCCCAATGGCGGCCAGCTTTAAGAAGAGTCCTGGTTGTTCCAAACTACTTCCATTTAAGAATTATGAAGGACACTGTGCTCTTGGGAACCTTCAATGCAACCAAATGTTTTATAGCCTTATCCAGACCTGTGCCTTGATACAATCCTGTCTCTGAGCTCTGCAGGAAGTTCCTTTGACCTCATTACTTTTTTTTTTTTTTGCTCTGATATGCATTTTAAGTGTGTTTTAGTTTATTAGATAAGTGTGTGCCTTTCCAAATCATGTCTGATCATTTGAATTTGCCACAGGTGTACTACAATCAAATGTAGAATCATCATGCATCATCATGCACCTGAGCTAAATTTCAAGTGTCATAGCAAAGGGTCTGAATACTTATGTCAATGTGATATTTCAGTTTTTTCTTTTGAATAATTTTGCAAAGTTATCACAAATTTTTTCTTTGTCATCATGGGATATGGAGTGCAGATTGATGTGATTTAAAAAAAAAAAGAAGCACTTCAGCATAATTCTGCAACTTAGCCAAATGTGAAAAAAATTAAGGGGTCTGAATACTTAATGAATGCACTGTAAATACGCAAATATTGAACGGCATTTTGTCTCCTGAGTTATGAAAGAGCTGAGTAATAAAAAAAGTAAAAGCATTTCTTTTCTTTACTATCCGTATGGTTGTTTTTCAGGATAAGCAATTTGGGGAGTTCAATAAATCTTTAATATCAGGTTCCTTCTAAAAAGAGTTTCAGCCAGATCTCATCCTGCCCGGAGGCCAGACAGCCATTCTTCTGCTTTCTTCTCATTAGACAGAAAAAAATACAAATCTGAAGGGGTGTGAGCCAGAGAAAAAAAAAATATTTTGTCTTCCTCATTTTACAATGTCTGTCAGAATCCCATTATGGTCCTTATCACATTAAATGAATGTCTTCCCTAACAAAGGATAGAACTTCAGAAATAAACACAACCAGACAAAGGAGTGTTTCCAGTGTCCTGCTTCGGCTTCACATCAAGTGCACTTTTCAATCTGCAATTTTTTCTCTCTGACTTTAGTGACTACTCATTTCATAGAGTTTAAGCAGACTTTTTGATTTTACAGTTCCATCTTTGTTGTATCTACACATTCAACATTCTTCTTAAAGAGCCAGGAGTATAATAAAATCTCAAGTTTCAGTTCTCATCTCTCTGTGGAAAGTAGATTGAAGTCTCTTGCTTAATCATCTTTAATTACAGATCACTTCAAAGCCTTGATAAGAATGTTGGGCAAACAAGTAGTACAATATTTCTGTTCCAAACAGAGGGCACAGCAAACCTGACAGGTGGGAAACCTCTTTGAAGTATGGATTTACCTTGCTGTTTTCAATCTGGACTCCGAAGCTCAGTTCCTTTCAATTGCACCCGTGAGATATTTAGGTTCAAGAGTACAAACTTGAAAGTGATTCTAGTGCTCACCTGGCTGACCCTGCTAAGAATAATTTAGGTAATTCCTGAAGAACACAGAGACTAGGTGATTTTCTGGGTCTCCCAACTGCATGGTACAGGTCGGCCAATTATGTTCACTAATGAGACCTTAATGCACCTCACTAAGGTACACACCAGCAAAAGTAACAGTGAGTATCTGGTGTGGCCACCAGCTGCATTAAGTACTGCTGTGCATCTCCTCCTCATGGACTGCACCAGATTTGCACGTGAGATATTTCGGTTCAAGAGGATAAACATGAAAGTGATTCTAGTGCTCACCTGGCTGACCCGCTGAGAATAATTTGGGTAATTCCTTAAGAACACAGAGACTAGGTGATTTTCTGGGTCTCCCAACAGCATGGTACAGGTCGGCCAATTATGTTCACTAATGAGATCTTAATGCACCTCACTACGCTACACACCAGCAACTATCACCCTGCAGCAATGCACTGAAGCTAAACAGGGTTGGCCCTGGTCAGTACCCAGATGGGAGACCCCCGGATGGAATCTAAGGAAGAGGTGTCAGTGATTATTAGGAATGTCATAAAATATCGATACATTGATTGATATATTAACATTAGCCGACATTCAAATCCGAAGCCTAATTTGCGTGCTTTCCAATTCACTTTCAGTTGGCTTTCCATTTAGAGTAATGTAGTCTGGCGTAATAATTGTAGAAGACCACAAGAGGTGATAACCGTCAAGCTGTCAAACCACAAAAAGACATACTTGAAACTGAAAATACATTGAGTAGGCTAAAAATAAAGATACATATACACAATATAAACTCAGCATAAAAATAAACATCCTCTCAATTTCAACTGCTTTTATTTTCAGCAAAAATAACGTGTAAATATTTGTATGAACATAAAAAGATTCAAAAACTAAGACATAAACTGACAAGTTTCGCAGACATGTGACTAACAGAAATTGAATAAATTGTCCTTGAACGGGGGGGTCAAAATGAAAAGTAACAATCAGTATCAGGTGAGGCCACCAGCTGATGTTACACCACTCTTCCACCAAGGCAACTGCAAGTTCCCGGACATTTCTGGGGGGAATGGCCCTGGCCCTCACCCTGTGATCCAACAGGTCCCAGATGTGCTCAATGGGATTGAGATCCGTGCTCTTTGCTGGCCATGGCAGAACACTGACATTCCTGTCTTGAAGGATATCATGCACAGAACAAGCAGTATGGCTGGTGGCATTGTCATGCTGGAGGGTCATGTCAGGATGAGCCTGCAGGAAGGGTACCACATGAGGGTACCACGCTCCCTGTTATGTACAGAGTTGAGATTGCCTGCAATGTCAACAAGTTCATTCCAATGATGCTGTGACACACTGCCCAAGACCATGACGGACCCTCCACTTCCAAATCAATCCTGCTCCAGAGTACAGGCCTCTGTGTAATGCTCATTCCTTCGAAGATGAACACGAGTCTGACATTCACCCTTTGTAGACAAAACCATGACTCGTCAGTGAAGAGCACTTTTCACTGTCTGGTCCAGCGAAGGTGGGTTTGTGCCCATAGGCGATGTTGTTGCCAGTGATTTTTTGTAAGGACCTGCCTTACAATAGGCCTACAAGCCCTCAGTCCAGCCTCTCTCAGCTTATTGCGGACAGTCTGAGCACTGATGGAGGGATTGTGCGTTCTTGGTGTAAATAGGGTAGTTGTTGTTGCATCGTGTACCTGTCCCACAGGTGTGAAATTCAGTTGTACCACTCCAGTGCAGGTGTTGTTACACGTGGTCTGCCACTGCGAGGATGATCAGCTGTCCTTCCTGTCTCCCTGTAGCACTGTCTTAGGCGTCTCAAAGTACGGACATTGCAGTTTATTGCCCTGACCACATCTGCAGTCCTCATGCCTCCATGCAGCATGCCTCAGTCACATTCATGCAGATGAGCAGGGACCCTGGGCATCTTTCTTTTGGTGTTTTTCAGAGTCAGTAGAAAGGTCTCTTTAGTGTCCTAAGTTTTTATAACAGTGACCTTAATTGATCACCGTCTGTAAGTTGTTAGTGTCTTAACGACCGTTCCACAGGTGCATGTTCATTAATTGTTTATGGTTCATTGAACAAGCATGGAAAACATTGTTTAAACCCTTTACAATAAAGATCTGTTGTTATTTGGATTTTTACAAATTTATCATTAAAATACAGTGTCCTGAAAAAGATAATCTATTTGCTGAGTTTATGTGATGACTAGAGTGAATAATCTATGTCCTTTGATGATGATTTTGGTAGAATTTAATGGAACACTATATGAGTTGTTCTCCATTATGCTGTAGAATTTTGAGCAGCCTCCGGAGTTGTAGCTGGGCACCGAAAATAGATGATGAGTGGTGGTGGCGGTGTGCGTATTTTCATAGAAAATAATTTTTTCCGAATTTGAGAACGCGTCATGTCGTCTGCCAGATGCATCTGGTGTGTAACCCCCTTTAAGTTACCCTGCCGCTCATACTTTACCAAAGTTGTGTTGAGAAATATGTATGAAGAGACAAGACTACTGTGCAACGAGCAGCCCTTTTTATATCTAAAAAAATGCAGATATACACTACCAGTCAAAAGTTTTGAAACACATTCATTATTATATTTTTTTTTCTCACATTTTAGAATAATAGTAAACTCATCAAAACTATGGAATAATATAAATGGAACTATGGGAATTATGTTGTGACTAAACTTTGTTATATTTTAGGATCTTCAAAGTCACCCTTTGTCTACAGTTTGCAGACATGTACTCTTGACATTTTCTCAACCTACTTCTTGAGGTATCATGCTGGGATGCTTTTTAAACATTATTGAAGGAGTTCCCATCTATGTTGGGCACTTATTGGCTTCTTTTCTTTATTACTAAAATCCTCCGGTTTCAGCACCAATGTAACGCATTCACAAGATGGGCAAGGAGGAGGCAGGAACTGGCTGAGCAGTGAACATACAATTTTTAATGACACAAATGAACAAAACACAACACAAAACTGACGCACACACACAAAACATTGTGCGTCTCTCTCTCTCCCTCTGCCATCTGATTGGGCTGATTGGGCATACATCATTATGGCCCAGCCATGCCCTCCTCCTCGTCCCATATATTATCATATAAAGTATGAGATCTAATGAGATCTGGATTAAGAAGTTATGTTATGTATTAAATGTAATAAACTGAATAATGCTAAATAAACTAATAAAATAAAATAACACACTAAAGAGCGCTAGTGCAAAGCACAGGTATTGGTACAAAAAAAAGGTATTGTAAGTCTGGGCACAAATGGGTGTGGTGAAATTTTGTAATTTCAAGTGCAATATAATTCTTCACCACTTATTGCACCATCTGCTTCCTATTGTATAGTCCATACCCTTTCAAGCACCAATGATTTCAACAAAAACAGCACATTCATAAGAAGTTGGTAGTGTACTGTAATGTATGCAATGAATTAGGAAAATAGAATATGGAGACGCTCCTCTTATACACATAGAAAATATGTTTTGTGTCAGGATTTCAATGTACATTCCGTTAAAACTTGTGATTGGCACTGGCACGAAAATTGTGCTTAGAATTAGTGCGTTCACTAAGCACTTTTTTGTCTGTGTGAAAAAAAGTTGTGTTTAGAAAGTACCAGGTTGATACAATGAATACTTTTGATTAAGATTAATACTTACTAGAAGTTTGTAAGAAGGTGCCTAGCTATAGATTACTGCTAACGGTACAGAATATTCTTCATAGTCTTTCTCAGGAATACAAATGTTCATAACCTTTTTCTTAAATTAAAAATTAAGAAAATAGTAGTTAATAATTTATTCATAAGAATGCTTAGATAATGGACCCAAATTAGTGCCATTAGGTTTTTGAAGCACTATGTAGCAAATTGACTTGATATCCATGAGCAGAATTGTACATTATACTTTGTTTCCTCAATCATGTCTGAAGTGAGTGAAATCAGTACTCAACGGACAGAAATCGTATCACAAAGTCTATACATATTTTAAGTTTCAATGCCAGTTTGTTATTGGGATATCATCTATTTCAGATAACAAAACGTGCATTAAAACATAACGCCCCGTGGGTGGTTGGTTGCTGTACTGTCGATCACACAGTCTCTCAATTTTTAATTTGATGGTTCTTGGCCATAATATACTGCAATGTGGACCAGACCATAAGTAATTTAGTCAAATGTCTGGCTACACGGACTATGTACTGTACATCCAGATGTGAAGTATATCACCTCATCCAGAGGTGGTTTATAGGTAAACCTCTATGCAACAGCCACCTGGCTATCAGTATGGCAGGATGGATCGAATGAATAACTGCCCTTCCTGTACTGTGTAATCACAACAGGTCAATGTGTACATTTATTCATGAGTGGGCTATTTTCTATTAAGCTGTTAAAAGGCTTAGTGATTAATGAGACCTGTACATCCTGTGAGAGAGCACGTGTGAGAAAAATAAACAGAGTAACAGAAAATGACAAGCAAACACGGAGGAGCAGGTGAGCAGGCCAATTGCGAAGGCTGCAGAGGGAGTCATCATCCACTTTCTACAGAGATGTATTGAAGGGCAGTCACTACAGCTTACAATATTTCCTCTCAACCCTTCTGCCCAAAAGCCCATTCTGCAACACAGTAAAATTTCCCAGCTGTAGCAGATGTGACTACAATGGCACAAACCCCCAGACCTGCCATTGAGCAGAGCAGTTAGCCAATGGTGCGCACATATTTTTTCCAGGTCGACAAACACATCAACCACTAAGAGCACAATAGTGTGAATGTGCTCCTCTATAGCAGTCATTTCCAAAATGTGGTTTGGGAACATTTTTGTAACGGTGGAAAATGTCACACATGTCGGTGTTTTATTGTACAATAAAATATCAAATTACAAGCATTAACGATAGCAACTGTTCAGGCATGAAATTATCGCCACTTTCATCTCGCCTTGGCAAACATTTTTGTCGAACAGTCAGTTACAGTACCTTACAGTATTTTACATACTGATTTAATGGGAACAATTCAAGAGTAAAACTGTCCTCCATTACTGCCATTTTTTGCAATTTAAAGCAGAATTCTGGCCCACCCATCTCAACAGCATAATAAATTAAACTAGATTTGAAAATGTTCAAATGCCCACACAGAACTCTCTGGCATGAAGCTTGGGTGTTCATTATGGTTGCTTACTGGTTAAAGTTAAACGTACTCAAGTCTCTATGATATTCTGGTCCCCAGATATGGCTTAAGTACCTCCTTCAATTTAAGTCTGTGAATTTCCTGTTTTATCGCCTACCAAAAGTACTAGCCAGTGGCAATCATAATTCAATTAGAACAGCACACACAATGTAAGGAATCTTTCATGTCTGTAATACAAATAGTTGCTGAGTTATGTTTAATACTTACAGTAAGGCATTTGTTCAAATCCCTATCCCCAAGTATAAACTATAGTGAGATTTGCTTTAGCAAGCATCGCTAATAATAAAGTGTCCAAGGTGCATTCGTTTTTTTTATAGATAAAAAATTGCTTCTGTCTATTTTTATGTTTGGGCAAGGCATTCTTAGAGGGGAACATCATGAGAAAAGGTTCAAAAGCTGTGTCTCAAATGATGCTCTATTCACTATGCACTTACACTATGCACATAAGCAAGGTAAGCAGTGCTTAGCTAACAGAATTGTGAAAAGAAAAATGACACAATGAAATATTTAAATATAATTGTTAATATAAACAACTGTTTTCACTCAAATTCATCATCTTCCATCTCAGTTGAGCAGCACAGACAGTTATTCATTTATTCGATTTGGCGCTACACTCGGGTATAAGCACTTTATGTTATGCTTTCTTCAATTCAATTGTTTACCGTCCTTTCATTGAACACAGTGCACTCATCCAAACTACAAATGACCACGGTAAGCATGCTAACAAAAATGAGTAAGCCAATCAGAAGCCCTGTCACGCTATCTGATAGGCTAGATTTTAGTTTTGTGTCAACGTATGTGTTCACGTAACAAATGCGTTAAGCACTAAAATTAATATCTGCAGTGTAAGCACCGACGACCTATGTGGGTTTGGCGAAGTTAATTTCAATTAAAAATTGAGAAAGAGAGGCTATCGAAACTTCAACAAGCAGGTGACTTTTACAAAAAAGTGGTTAGTCTGAGGATATGAAGTGGTGATCTGGCAATCATTTCCTTCTTCTGTTAAGCTCTGTCTGGTTTATAGTTCTAACATTAGGGCGCAGTGTCTGTTTAAAAAAATATGAAGGAATGTAGACTGCAGTGTCTACGTTACATTTGCTTTATGCATTCAGGTTAAGATTTTTGTCTTTGGTGGTCAGATTAGTTCTTTGCTGCTGTCCATTCCAACGATTCTGAACTGTGGGAAGTGAGACGTTTGAGGTCTATGATGTAGAAACTAATAACTGGCAATCTTTTATTTTTGTTGTATGTCAAAACAAGCTGTAACAACCTTTCATTTGTGTGATATTAGCAATATTACTTATATTTTTACTTATTACTTACAATAATTTGGTCATGAAGTTCGCCACTGTGACAACTGTTTCCATTGACTGGAGGGTTCTAACGGAACAATTTATGTCAATAACATTTTCGTGACATTTCACAATTGTATAACATATAAAGCGTTTAATGTGTATTAAAAATCTTTGATGCTTGCCCAGTCGCAAAGCCCATGGCACGTGCCTGCTATGCACTATGCACTCAACCATTTAGTGTATGATGTTTTAATTGTATTATTTCAAATGAAACACTAATGTTTTCTAACAACACAGAAGCATTAGCCATTTTCCATCTGAAGAAACAGATGTTTCAAACTAATGTGATGTGTTGCCACTAGCTTTAGCACATTAGCCAACCTCAGTTCAACACTTACAGTATATTTCAAATAATGTGCATATTCACACAGTGTGGGGTGACAACAAACTTTTGTGTTTGTTAAAAAAGATTCTTAAGCTTTATCACTTTCTATGCATCAGACTTTTAAAGATAAGCTTATTAAATGTAGCTTAGCTTATTTAGCTTAGTCACTTTCACAAGCAAGCTCTAATTTCCTTCACTTACTTACAAAATTAATTTTCCAATTTACTTTCCATAAATACAGCACACAAGATCCCTTAGGAAAAGAAGTGCTTGTTAAGAACACAAATGGGACTTATAGATAATCTCAGTAAAATAAAACACTTAAACACAGTTAGAATTAATTTAGGTTATGCTGGAATGCTGCTAAATTTAGCATTGCTCTTTGGGGACATTTGTGGGAGACAAAAACATTTTGGAACGTTTTTTTGGAAGTTTTCTGTATTTTGGCCCGTATTTGCTGGGAATTTCCTTTACTTTCCAAAATAATTCTTAAGGGAGCATATGCACCCATTATAAGCTGGAAAACAATATTATCTTGCTTTCCCTCTTTCGATCTAAACTCATCTCGGTGTATAAAATTGATCTCTCTGGAGGTATAAAGGAAAAACATTTGAATAATAGTGTTAGCATGACTCTGAAATGGTTAACATTTCAATCTGAACTTTAGAGCATACCAAACAGCAAAGCTCTCCAAGTTACTTGCAAAAGCATTTGCTTTGGGTTTCTCTGGGAAAATGAGCAGAATATTAGTCTTTTTAGGACACAAAATTGAGATAAACATCAGATATTACTATTTTAAATAAGATCACGACAGCATACAAATAATCAATAGCCTAAAGACGCAAACTATAATATGCCTAATTAACTTTTCATCTTTATTTATGTTGCTTTGTGATAATAATGATGAAATTAATTACTTATGGTGCTAGTGTATTTGTACTTATGGTGCTAGTAAGTCTTTGGTGCCTGTTTAGCTGTATTTCAGATGGTTAGTGAATAAGATGTAGGATTTATGTGCTGAGATTATGTGACTCAACTATTTAGCGAATTCGCTCCAAAGATATTTCCTTCTGACCACATAATATAAAGTCATGTTTTTTATATGAAACTTCCTATTGGTTAGGTACAGTTCTGATACTGTGCTCAAGTCTACATTGGTAGTTTGAAATCAATCTACACCCCTCTCTGACAATTTACAGGGAATTACAGCCATTCCACTTCAAGCCCTTAAGCCGATTACAGAGGTAACCACAGTCTGAAGGGCCAATGCGACCTTGTTTGGAATCTCTGGATATTTTGCAGCATCCTCGCTCTGAGATGGGACAGCAGAATACTCCACTGCCAAGTTGAACGCCATGTGTGTCTAATAAGGAGACTTTGCAAAGGGTCATCCATCAGCCCTCTTTTCTTTGCATGGAGTGGGTTTGATTTAAACCTTCAGCCATTCATTTCCACAGGCATATCTGTTTGAGTGGAGCATGCTGATGTTAGTGGCAGGGGGTGTGTGTTTGATGGTGAATGAATGGGACAGCACAAATGATGAATGCCTGAAGGACACAGATGGAGAAAGAGAAGGGATGAAAAAGACATTTGGAATTATTTAACTGTGCAGTATAGTAACAGAGCATGAAGTATGAAATGAAATCAATGTCTCCATCAAAAGAGTGTGGAGCCGTGAGGTTTATTTTTTCGAAATAATTAGTGGAATGTAAGTCTCATCAGAGTATTCGAGTTGGCTTGAAACTATGAATGTTTACAAAGGCACACAGTGGAAAAGTGCATGCACAGAGAGTGCATGTTGCTTTCTGAAACATTTTGAGAGTGCAGCTATAACAATACATGAGGACATCTGCTGCATGACAGATGCAGGCAATTCTATGTGTGTCTTTCAGGAAAGAGTGGAGCAGAACATGCTATTACAGCATATGCAGAATATGTTACAGTATATGCTTCATGGAATTTAATGGAACGTATGGAACTCAAAGCTCGTTCGATGTAAAGCAATAAAAGCATGTGTATGTCTGTGTGAGTGTGGTCTTGCTTTGGAACAAATCATGAAGAATCCCCAAAAAATACATTGTGGCTTCTAAAAAGGACTAAATGATGTCTTAATTCAAATCTAAAAATCTCAAGAGCTGTCTGAAAGGTCCAGGGTTAGGGAAAGGGTGTAGTTATTTCTTTGCATAACAACCTTCATTTGGGTCACACAAAGCTAATGTATGGCTTCAGAAGACTTGGAATATAGTACACAAGTAATATAAACTACTTTTATGGTGCTTTCTTTTACTTTTTGTAGCTTAACAGTGTTGGTCACTATGAACTGTCATTGCAAAAGCTATGTAAAAATTCTCCATTTGAGATACATAGAAAAATAAAACAACAGCATATGGGTTTGGAACAACATCGGGGGGGTTTGGGGGGTAAATAACAATATAACTAAAATTTTTGGGTGAACTAATATATTAACACCTTCATTTAAGGGCAAGTCAATAATAGGTCCCCACCATGACAAAATGCATCATACTTACAATCGGCCTGAGCACAAATGAGGCACGATGTACTGCTGTTGAAGAAGGTTAGGAGTCCTGCTACAGCCATGCTAATGTCTGTGTTTGTAGGCCTGAGGTCCAGTGTAGTAAAGCGGGGAAACTGCACCTTCAGTATGTCCTCTGGAGCCACCTTCACATATGGGACCTGCAAGGGCACACAGAACAGCAGAGAGAAAATCAACCCTGCAGGACCCCTCTTGTTAGGCAGTTACTGCAGGTAATTTGAATGAAAGAACATTGCAAGAGGGCGTTTTGTTTACCACACTGTTATGCAGGTCTCAAGAGTGGCAGTGCAACAATATCACTGCATTCTCAAACAAATTAGATACACTTTAACAACTAAAACTAATAAAAACTAATTTTAATATTTACAAACCCCACTCTCAGAAGGCATGTAAATTAACAATAAAACCGCTGCAATATCAGATGAAACAAACTAGTTTTTGAAGTCCAGTGATGTTAAAAAGGAAGATTGGATTTGTTTTCAACAGCTGCACAATTTATGTGTGCAAAAGGGATGGGTCACATTTGTTGACAAGATGGCTAGTCATCCAATAACCAACTAGTTGGTTAGTGACGTTGACTAGTTTATCTAAATTTGTTTAATTATTTAAGTGCCTGTCCTTTAGCTGTTAGATAGTTTGCATGGTACATCCCCTTAAATTCATTCACTTTTAAACACCACTGCTACAGCCATTGTAACGACCCACACCGTCTTTGGTTTGTTTACCTTTTTATTTAAGTTTTCGGCACTCTTTATGTTCCACATTGTTCTTTGTTTATGCACTCTGAGTTTTGGCACCTTTTATGTTCCGTATTGCTTTCTGTTTTATGCACTCTTATTTTGAAGTTTTGTCATGTCCTGTCTTCCCTCCTCGTCCATGTGTCCGGTCCTCATTGGTTTATTGTTTAATTACTTTACTATCAGTTCTAGTCTTGTCATTGGTTTTAGTTCATTACCTTGTTATCTTGTTTTGAGTTCTGTTTGTCTATTGGTTTATGTTTTCCCTTGTTTTGTATTTTAGGTCCTGATGTTCACCTTGTCCTTTGTCGGTCGTTGTTGATGTTTGATGTTCTACGTTTGAAGCTCTGTCCCGTATCCTGCCTTGGTCCATGTCCCTGCCTAAGCCCACCTTGCTAAACCCCCGTGTTGTTTTCTTGTTTTCTTTCCTTTATTTTTCCCCTCGTGGAGGTTTCATTTGTTCCTGCCTTTGAGTTTGCTTTTACTTTTAATATTCCAATTAAACTGCATTTGGATCCTTACTCCCTCGTCAGACCTCATCATTACAGAACGACCGACCCACAATGGATCCAGCAGCCCTTACCGCCCAACAGGCAAATTTCCTTCTACTTGGCCTCAAACAGGAGGACCGCCCAATTGAGGTCCACGTTTCTGAGTTTCTGGAGCTGGCAAACTCTTCGGATTTCCCTGACTTCAGCTTGATGGTATTCTTCAGGGCAAATCTTGACCCCTTGTTAAAGGAGCGGCTACCACCAGCGACTCCTGGCTGGACGCTCATCGACTTCCTGGATGAGACCCTGAAGATCTGTGGCTCACCTTTCACTGTGGGTGTTGCGGAGGAGGACGCTACCTTTCTTCCCACAATGGTCACCCCCCAGCCTTCCTTAACTCGTTCCTCCACGCCTGCCACGGCCAATGCACCCCCAGTCTCGTCTGTCCCAGGGCCAGCGTTGAAAACCCCGTCCGCCAGGAGAAGGAGGAGAAGAGGAAAGGCTTCTGCTTCCCGGACTCCACCTGCCACGGCCAACGAGCCAACGCCCACGCCTGCCACGGCCAACGAGCCAACGCCCACGCCTGCCACGGCCAACGAGCCAACGCCCACGCCTGCCACGGCCAACGAGCCAACGCCCACGCCTGCCACGGCCAACGAGCCGGCGTTGCCAGCCTCGTCCGTCCCAGAGCCGGCGTTGCCAGCCTCGTCCGTCCCAGAGCCGGCGTTGCCAGCCTCCTCTGCCAGGAAGAGGAGGAGAAGAGGAGGGGCTTCCGCTCACCAGTCTCCGTCCTCCATGGCCCCGTCCTTAGAGCCAAAGCCAGCGCCTGTAGCCTCGACCGTCCAAGAGCCAGAGCCAGCGCCTGTAGCCTCGACCGTCCAAGAGCCAGAGCCAGCGCCTGTAGCCTCGACCGTCCAAGAGCCAGAGCCAGCGCCTGTAGCCTCGACCGTCCAAGAGCCAGAGCCAGCGCCTGTAGCCTCGACCGTCCAAGAGCCAGAGCCAGCGCCTGTAGCCTCGACCGTCCAAGAGCCAGAGCCAGCGCCTGTAGCCTCGACCGTCCAAGAGCCAGAGCCAGAGCCAGCGCCTGTAGCCTCGACCGTCCAAGAGCCAGAGCCAGAGCCAGCGCCTGTAGCCTCAACCGTCCAAGAGCCAGAGCCAGCGCCTGTAGCCTCGATCGTCCAAGAGCCAGAGCCAGCGCCTGTAGCCTCGACCGTCCAAGAGCCAGAGCCAGCGCCTGTAGCCTCGACCGTCCAAGAGCCAGAGCCAGCGCCAGTAGCCTCGACCGTCCAAGAGCCAGAGCCAGCGCCTGTAGCCTCGACCGTCCAAGAGCCAGCGCCTGTAGCCTCGACCGTCCAAGAGCCAGAGCCAGCGCCTGTAGCCTCGACCGTCCAAGAGCCAGAGCCAGCGCCTGTAGCCTCGACCGTCCAAGAGCCAGAGCCAGCGCCTGTAGCCTCGACCGTCCAAGAGCCAGAGCCAGTGCCTGTAGCCTCGACCGTCCAAGAGCCAGAGCCAGCGCCTGTAGCCTCGACCGTCCAAGAGCCAGCCCTCCTTGAGCCTTCCAGAGCTCCGCCTCCCGAGCTTCCCAGAGCTCCGCCTCCCAGAGCTCCGCCTCCCGAGCTTCCCAGAGCTCCGCCTCCCGAGCTTCCCAGAGCTCCGCCTCCCGAGCTTCCCAGAGCTCCGCCTCCCGAGCTTCCCAGAGCTCCACCTCCCGAGCTTCCCAGAGCTCCGCCTCCCAGAGCTCCGCCTCCCGAGCTTCCCAGAGCTCCGCCTCCCGAGCTTCCCAGAGCTCCGCCTCCCGAGCTTCCCAGAGCTCCGCCTCCCAGCGCTCTGCCTCCCAGCGCTCCGCCTCCCGAGCCTCCCAGCGCTCCGCCTCCAGAGCTTCCCAGCGCTCCGCCTCTCGAGTCACCCAGCGCACTGCCTCTCGAGCCTTCGAGACCAAGGTCAAGGCCTCCCACGCCTCAGCCACCCGAGCCTTCCACACCCCTGTCTCCCGAGCCCTCCGCGCCTCTGCTACCAGAGTCCCCCAGGTCTCCGCCTCAGAGGACTGCCTCGGCTCTGCCTGCAGCTGCTCCGCCTTCCACGGCTCTGTCTGCTCCGCCTTCCATGGCTCTGTCTGCTCCGCCTCCCACGGCTCTGCCTTCGCCTACTAAAACCCCAGGACCTTCCAAGCCTCCTTGGTCACCGCCCACCATGGCACCGTCCCTGGGGGCCTCCTTGACTCCTCCCAGGCCTTCTGACCCTGTCTTGTGGCCTCCTCCCAGGCCTTCTGACCCTGTCTTGTGGCCTCCTCCTAGGCCTTCTGACCCTGCCTTGTGGCCTCCTCCCAGGCCTCCTGACCCTGCCTTGTGGCCTCCTCCCAGGCCTTCTGACCCTACCTTGTGGCCTCCTCCCAGGCCTTCTGACCCTGTCCTGTGGCCTCCTCCCTGGCCTTCTGACCCTGCCTTGTGGCCTCCTCCTCCTAGGCCTTCTGACCCTGTCTTGTGGCCTCCTCCCAGGCCTTCTGACCCTGTCCTGTGGCCTCCTCCCTGGCCTTCTGACCCTGTCCTGTGGCCTCCTCCCTGGCCTTCTGACCCTGTCTCGCGGCCTCCTCCCTGGCCTTCTGACCCTATCCCGTGGCCTTCTCCTTGGCCTCCTGACCCTGTCCCAGTCCTGAGGCCATCTCCAAAGCTTCCTGACCCTGCCCTAGCCTTGTGGCCGACCCCCAGACCCCCTGACCCGATCCCTACCCTACGGCCACTTCCCCGGCCTCCAGACCCAGTCCCTGCCATGGGGCTGCCTCCCTGGCCACCTGACCCGATCCCTGCCCTACGGCCACTTCCCCGGCCTCCAGACCCAGTCCCTGCCATGGGGCTGCCTCCCCGGCCACCTGACCCGATCCCTGCCCTACGGCCACCTCCCCGGCCTCCTGACCCAGTCCCTGCTCTATGGTTGCCCCCCGACCCGGTCCCCTCCTTCAAGTTGTCCCCTGGGCACCTACCCGGCCTCCTTGGTCTTCTGGCCACCCACCTGTTCTGTCTCTGTCTTCCTGTCCATGTCTTGTCCCTCTGTGCCCCTCGTGTTCCCTAGATCTGCCTGTTCGTTCTCGTTTTTCGTTGTCGTTTTGCTCCTCCTTTGATTAGGAGCGTCTGGGATCCGCTCCTTAAAGGGGGGGCTCTGTAACGACCCACACCGTCTTTGGTTTGTTTACCTTTTTATTTAAGTTTTCGGCACTCTTTATGTTCCACATTGTTCTTTGTTTATGCACTCTGAGTTTTGGCACCTTTTATGTTCCGTATTGCTTTCTGTTTTATGCACTCTTATTTTGAAGTTTTGTCATGTCCTGTCTTCCCTCCTCGTCCATGTGTCCGGTCCTCATTGGTTTATTGTTTAATTACTTTACTATCAGTTCTAGTCTTGTCATTGGTTTTAGTTCATTACCTTGTTATCTTGTTTTGAGTTCTGTTTGTCTATTGGTTTATGTTTTCCCTTGTTTTGTATTTTAGGTCCTGATGTTCACCTTGTCCTTTGTCGGTCGTTGTTGATGTTTGATGTTCTACGTTTGAAGCTCTGTCCCGTATCCTGCCTTGGTCCATGTCCCTGCCTAAGCCCACCTTGCTAAACCCCCGTGTTGTTTTCTTGTTTTCTTTCCTTTATTTTTCCCCTCGTGGAGGTTTCATTTGTTCCTGCCTTTGAGTTTGCTTTTACTTTTAATATTCCAATTAAACTGCATTTGGATCCTTACTCCCTCGTCAGACCTCATCATTACAGCCATAAACAAACAGACGGACATGTTTGACTGTTGTGTGGTATCTTGCACTGTTTTGTAAGCATTCCGCCATGAACACTGCAATTTTAAGATGCCGTTTTATGCAAAAAATATTCCAACTTTCAAAAACGCATCTCGAGCCCCCTGTATTTTGTTCTGTGATATCCCATAACATATCAGTCTAGCTGTTAGTGAACGCAAGAATGCATCTTACGTAAACACCCTTAAATGCTGCGTTCAATTCAAAGTCGGATGTGGGAAATTCCAACTTTATGTCTATGATCTCCAACAACAAAGGCAGTCCAATTCCCGATGCTCCCGTTAGCTTGGCAGAGATGTCTCTTAGCAACCACATTTATAAACGATGCAGCAATACTAACATATGTTGTACAGGTGCACGATTATCAAAAGATAGTATACTGTACTTTATCATGTTTTAAACACCTTTCTCTGCAAACGTTTACTAAATGGGTTTTATCATCATGTAATGTATGGATATTATTTAATAAAAGTGAACGCTTATTATTAACTTTTGAGTTGAAGATTTCTGCACGAGTTTCCAAGTTGGAAGTCTGACTTCAGGGTTTATTCCATTGCACTTTTCCTAGTAGGAAGTTGGAAATGCTGACTTTCCGAGTTAAATGGAACACAGCATAAGAAACACGCCTGATTGCGATTTGATTGCCGAAAGCAGCCCAATTATAAAGGGTTTCCTTAAAAGGACAGTTCAACCAAATCCTGCATTTACTCACAAGTCATTTCAAACCCATATTACTTTCTGTCATGGAACACAAAAGATGATGTTAGGCAGAATATAAGACTTGCAGTCTTGGTCACCATTTAATTTCTTTGTATGGAAAAAGATGCAATGCAAGTAAATGGTAACTAAATTCTGCCTAACAGAAAGAAAGTCAAACGAGTTTTGTAAATTCTGAATTTTTTATATTGTGTTGAACAATCCCTTACCCCAAAAAGTAAAACTCTCTCATCATTTACTCATCATTACCCTCATGCCATCCCAGATGTGTATGACTTTGTCTTCAGCAGAACACAAAAGTTTTTTTTCAGTTCTGTAGGTCCATGTGAATGGTGATCAGAACCTTCCAATGCACATCCATGAGGGGAATCAGTTAATGGCGCCTCTCATGTAACAAAACGAATGTAATGAAAACAAAACCAACTAAGCTTGTGAACAACGTTCTCTTGTAAACAAATCGAGCTGCACTTCCGGTTGTATTGCATCAGTTCTCACGTGAACATGCCAGTGCGCTAATGTCCATGAGAGGCAATGTGAACTGATTCCCCTAATGGATGCACATTGGAGAGTGATCGAAAATAAACAATTTTAGTGAAAAGGACTTAAATATTGATCTAATTCTCACTTAACGTGATCATTTAGCTTTAGAAGACATTAATTTAACCACTAGAGGCCTAAGGATTAATTTTACTATGACTGTCTGTGCTTTTTGGAGCTTTAATGTGCTGATCACCATCTATTTGCATTGTATGGACCAACAGTGCTGAGATATTCTTCTAAAAATCTTTGTTTGTGTTCTGCTGAATAAAGAAAGTCATACACATTTGAGATGGTATGAGGGTGAGTAAATGATGAGAGAATTTTAGGTTTTAGGGTGAACTATTCCTTTAAGATCGATTAGTTGACAGGTCATTCCGACAACCCATGTAGTTTTGCACATCCCTAGTGCATAAAGGGCAAGTGAGACGTTTATTCACACAGAGGGCATGTGGAGCCTTTTGACATCACACTTGCGTCAAACATATCCCAAAGCGCCACCCGTCTCAAACCCCCTGGAGACCCCAGTTTTGGCTGCTCTCTAATTTGATGTTTGCTGATGTGTGGGTGCATCCGGGCTCAGGAAGAGTGGGTGCTCAGATCAGCGGGGCTTGAAGGGGATCCTAGAGGACGCAGGCAGGCTGGGTAAAGGGCCTCTTCATCACAGCAGATTGCCTGTCTGCACGGAGCTGTGTGACCATGCATTGTTCTTGCATGGCCCTGTATCCCCAATTGGTTTTCCATCGCTTCCCATCAGGGCGTAATGTACTTCCCGCCAGTGTAGATGGATGGGATACACGGGTGCTCCGACACTCGCAGGCCGACTGGGATTCTTCGAGATGGAGGATTGGGGAGCAACAAGCAAATGGCTGGCTGCAGTGGAGAGATATGCACAAGCCTCTGACCTGCCTCTCTCTCTCACTCCCTCTCTAAGGGAAGATGTGTTCCACTTTTTGCCATGCCAACTTCCTGAGAACATCTCATCTGTCCAAAGCCTCTATGCTAGCTTGTGAATAGTGGCAACAAGTACTAAATGGGTTTGGTTTAGTACACATCATGTACAGTGGTGCCATGCAACTATTTTGTTTTTGAGGGGGCACCAGTGACAGTACTGGCTCACGAAAGAAAAACAACTGTTAAGTAGTCCTTTGTTGAAATGTAAGACATGTTAGACTAGTGGTACAGCTTTCATGCACAGGACTCTGGGTTCAAATCCTGACCAAACAAAATTTCAACTGACTTTGACAGTCAGTTACCATGGTGCATTTTCATTTTATGGAAAAGAGTAGCCCTGACCTTTTAATAATAACACCTTTTTTGTGTTTGATAGAAAAAAAGTCAGAAGAATTTTGAGTATACATATTATATACAGTACACAGTACACACCTTTTGAGAATTTACATAACTATATGTGATAAAAGATAATATTTTACATATTTTACATTACAAAATCTTAATTCACACAAATCAACTATTTACATCGCAGTGGTTCCTAATGTAGTGTATTGTCTTCTTCAGCATCAGTGAATATTTGCATTATCTTGTGTGTCAAAAGGTGGCCAATATTCATTGGCCTTACATCTGTTCCCTTATGTTGCAGAAGAACAAAAGCACCACGGTGTCAAATGATACATGCTGCTGTATTGAAAAGTATGCGTTGTTTGTCAAATGTCATGCTCAACATCAACATAAAATGACAAAGCCAAACTAGCCTGCCTGAAGTGACACAAGAGATGGGAATCATGTGGAATTGGACGATTCTAGTTCCGATTGCATTTCCACTTAAAGACTCAATTAATCATTCTTAGTCCTTTTAAGAAAGCAGTGAATCTTAAATATACTGTATTATACCATATACTGTATGTTAATTATAAACAAAGGAATACAAAACACAAAACAAAGCTATTTTTGTATACATCTTTACAACAAAACTATGCACCTACTGTGTATCTTTAACTACATGTTGTCATATGAATGTAAATGGATTAAGGGAAAGGAGGAAGCGAGAACCGGCTTGACAATATAAATAATAGATTAATGAAGAACTATACAAAAAGACAAACACACAAAGGTGTCGGACAGCTGCCTGTAAATCTCTCTCTCACACTGCAGCTTCCAGTCGGCCTTTGTCCCTCTCTGAGGCTTGATTAGCCTGATTAGGGTTCATTCCTGCCACAATGAACAACCAGTCAGTGCACAGATTTAAGTCACAAATTCACACTGTATGAGTGTTTTAATTCTTATTTTCCATTGTTCATCACAAACATTATGATGGCATTCAGATAGCAATTCAGAAGGCAAGTTCACCTCAGCTAAAGCATAATTTCTTTAAGTATGGAGTTGTAGATTGAGTGCGCGGGAAACACTGACCATGTTCAGAATAGCATAATTGTACATTATCATGGAAAATGCAAAAGATGATAATTCAGCCTGGTCTCAGGAAATGTATGTGAACATTACTGTATAACACGTTTGGCTGCAGGTTTGTAGTGAAATGCACAACTGGGGGCGCCAAAAGCAAGTAAAATGGTGTCATATTAAGTCTCAGTTTTAAGGAGAAAATGAGAAGTTTCAAAAATTCCAATTTCACGCCTAAACTTAACCATTAGTGA